>JARFJB010001449.1:1475000-1510000 GCA_036346205.1 Vesta saturnalis
AAGAATAGTGTTATGATATTGTGTCAATAATTTGACCTTGCAAATTAATTATAAAATTGTAATATGATCATCTGCAGGTTAATAAACTATGACCTCAAAATTGTATTTTAGTTTTCTCCATGAGCTTTTAGATTTCTAAAATTGTAATACGATACCAATAAAATTTGAGTCAATTTAGCCAACACAAAATATTTAACCTTTACCTACTTTTCGTCTAACAACAATTCATGTTTGAACTGTTTAGATTTATAAAATAGTAATATGTTGCCTTATGGTAAACTTTGACCTTGAAATTGATTTCTAAAATTGTGATATGATCATGTTGGTCAATAAGCTTTGACCTTGAAAACTCTATTTTAACCTTGTAAAAATTGTAATATGATACCTGTAGGTCTATAAACATTTAGATTTCTAAAATTTGACTGTAGTTTGACTCAATTCAGAATAAAGAACCATTTAACCTTGACCTATTTTTAACATACACAACAATCTGTCATTCTTAATGTTTACAAACTCTTTAGATTTCTAAAATTGTAATACCATGCAGTTCGATAAATTTGACCTTGAAAATTTATTTCTAACAATGTATTGATATTGTAGTCAATAATTAGCTTTGAAATGGATTTCTTAGAATTGTAGATGATACTTAAGGCCAATAAATTTGCGCTTGAAAATTATATTTTAGACTTCTAAGAATTGTAATATGTACTGAAATTAAGAAAAGCAAATGGTTACTATAGAAAAATAACGTACAAAAAACTCTGATTTTAGTTGCTGCCTTTAGCTTAATATCAGATGAGTGATTAATTTTCGATTTCCTTTGATTAGTGATTAGTGCATTAATTGTACTGATTATTTATGCATCTGAATAGTATGTTTAATTTTCTTGAATTTAAAAGCTATAGTTTGTTACATCTGATACATTTTATATTATGAGTATTTCTAATTTGACATATTGGTAGATACGTAAATAAGTCCAGAATTGCTGTGTTTTTAACTATTTTTGGCTAATTCTGACCTGTTTTCAGAAAATTGATTTTGTTTTTGAAAAAGCTGGATTTAATTATCCGCTTAAAATATTTCTATTACCTAGTTAAAATGAAAATCTCTTAAATTCTATAAATTTGGTTAAATCTTCATCTTAAACTGATTGACCTTAAGTTGATTTAAAATTTAAATACCTTGAGCTCAACAAAATTTGGCTTTAAAATTGATTTCTAAAATTGCAATATATCTCTACTATCACTTGATACTTTTTAGAATGTCAAGTCACATACAAATGCAATATGTTTCAGTCAATAAATTTGAATAGAACAGAAGATGTACACAGATACGTCAATACAAGAACCATTTAATTTTGACCTACTTTACATAACAAATTGTAGCCATGAATTTTTAGATTTCTATGAATTTCCTTCTTGATCAATTTAAGAACCATTTAACCTTGCTGATTTTTAACGACAACTTATTCATGTTCTGCTAACTGTTTAGATTTCTGGATTGTTTGCAGATGGCCTTGAAAATTCTATTTCTAAGAATACTATAGGTCAATAAACCTTGAAAATTAATTTCTAAAATTGTAATAGCTTGATTCTAAATTAACATGACTTGACTCAACTCAATCAAGAACAACAATCACCTTGAAAATTTTAAAAGTCGAAATGAGACAGAATCTCTACATGACCTTGAAACACAGTGAAATACATGTATCTTGAGTCTACTTCAATGTTGACTGAAAAGATTGATAATTTTACCAAACAAATTCTTACAATGGACGTGATCTTGAAAATTTAAGTTACACACCAATTGGCATGAAAAATGTCTATAAAGATTCAACATCTTCAATAGAATTAAAAAATTAAATTAAAACGACCTAAATAAAATTCAAGTCAAAGAATCACTTGACCTTGAAAACTGCAAATTGGTAAAATATAGTACTCACGATAAAATAAATTTTGTTTCAAAATTTTATGCACAAGTGCCGCAATACCTACTCATTTAATTCAAGGATATTGTTTTCAACCGTTATCTTTAGATAATCAACGTTCTCTACTTTTCAAAATAAATCACAATAGGTAAGTAATCGTACTTTAATTCTGCCATCTCATATTTGCTAATCAAATTTATTATAACGAAAATCATTTTGACTCATGTTTTTCATATTTCAATATGATTGTATGTGATGCTGATGACGTAACGGTAAACGCTTCTGACGAGGATATTAGACAACATCGATTATACATACGACCGATATAACGTAGAATGAGGTAGATGATTTACATGACAAATCAGGTGATCATTGTAATAACATGAACAACGTAGATTTTCTATTTTCGTATCTTATATACCTTCCTTTCGTTGTCAACACGTTTATGTGACGAACAGTAGCTGTCACGTTGAAAATATTGCTACAAACGTTGCTAATTTTTAGTCACTAATGATTACAGCAGTTAGTACTTATTTGCTCTATATCAAATACTGGACATTAAACTTTTTCAATGAAAATGGCAATAAAAATGTATTTATTTGAATTTTCTGTTACAACTTGCATATACATATGCATGTTGTTCTGCCTACGCAAATCTCGTTAGTCAGTATGCCGGTGTGTTGGTCGCTGTGTTTGCTGTATACAGTGTATAATTTTTTTTCAAAAGTATGGCACAAGTGCTACAATTATGTTTATATTTCGATTCATTTTAAAAAAGTAATATTGATGATGACAACCTGATGTAGGTTCTGAACTAAATTTAGACTCTATTAGTCATGTCATTGAATATAATTACTCAGATTTACCTTTGACAACAATGAATGTAGTAGTAGTTGTTGTAGTAGATTTACGGTTTGGAATTCACGCGACATTACAGAAAAATGCATCCTCACGAAGCAATGTTATTTTCGAGATAAATGGATAAATCATTTAATTGAAATAGCCGAACTTAAAAAATAGTGAAAGAGCTGTATGAACCATCAAGGAACTAAGAAAAAATGATTCCAATACCTGCAGCATATAAGCGAAAAATATGAACTTTGTGTTGTCTAGACTAATGTAGAGAACAAGGTTTGTAAAGAAGCATAGTTTAGACATAAACTTATTACAGATCTGAACCAATAATTACAAAATAACAGTTTAACTGTTCTCCTTTCTTGTATAAATATTTATACCTCAACTGTCTAACTTATTCCTTATGCATTTGTTAGTCTACCAAGACTCAGGCATAAGAAATGTTGTTTTAAAATAAAAGTACGTTGAAAATGTAAACTTTCACCGTTAACACTCATAATAAAATACTTATCTTTTTGGGGTTTTTAATGGTATATTTTAAATTATACAATCTAAACGTTTCGATAACACTTAGAGTTATCTTTGTCAGTAATATTTGTTAAAAATTGTTAAAGATCTTGTAAAAAATTTTGTCAAAGTTGAAAAATTAAAACATAAACATCTGCCTGCTATTAATACAACAGTTTGAGAAACGTATAAAGCCAACTATAAAATTAAATTTTAGTAAAGAATAACTAGGTCATTAAAATTAAATACTGTTAAACTGCCTTAAAGATGACAAACCAGAACACTCTACGACGAAAGCTAACAATGAAATTTGTTAGCCAAAGAACACATTTAACAAAATTTAATCAAGTTATGATGTAAGTGTAAAGTTGTGAAAAACTTCAATTTGAAAATGATAGAAGCATTCACAAATCGAAACATCACATCAAATAAAATAACCCAGTTAAATCTAACAAAGGATATCTTTATCAATAATTGGAAGTGTTATTAACAATGAAAAGTATAATGCAGAACGTTTTTGTAATTTCTAATTTTAATTTAATTTCAACTACTTATGTTAAATTATAGTGCTGTGGTAATTTAACATATAATTGTAAAGCATTTGCTTCAAGGTCTAGGAAAAACACAGCAAAAACCTAGACATACCAAAAGTTAAAATTAAAATCAAAATTAAGACGTATCATTATGCGTTTTTTAAATTATAAGATGCCAAAACCTATTTAAACTGAGATTTTCTTCTTGTCTATTAACATTATTAGGGTGATTATATATTTCAATAGCTTCACATTGTAAACGAACATAATAATGAGTTTGTTTTGACAATATTTCCATATTGTCAAATTGAATGTCATGATTTAGATTATTTAAGGCATGGTCAGCCAACGCAGATTTATCTGGTTGACCTAATCTACAAAATCTCATATGTTCTTTGCGTCTTGTATCAAAGCTACGTTTTGTGGTTCCGATGTATACTTTTCCACATGAACAAGATAATTTATACACTCCGGAAGATGATAAAGGGTTTGACGCATCTTTAGGTGATCTTAAATGTCCTTTAATTTTTCTTGTAGGTTTACAAATAGTCCTAATGCCATATTTAATTAGGATTTTTTCAATTCTATTTGTAACATTAGCTATAAAAGGAAGAAAGCAGTACCAACATTAAGAATTGGTTTTTCTTTAAGGTTACGCCTAAAGGTGTAATATTATTAATATCTGTAAGTGATATCCATTATCTTGTAAGGATTTTCTTAAATATTTATATTCATCCTTTAAAAATTCAGGGTCACAAATTCGTTGCTCAAACTGTTGTATTAATAGCAGGCTAATGTTTATGTTTTAATTTTTCAACTTTGACAAAATTGTTTACAACATCTTTAACAATTTTTAAAAATATTACTACTGACGAAGATAACTGTAAGTATTATCGAAACGTTTAGATTATATAATTTAAAATACACTATTAAAACCCCAAAAGATAAGTATTTTATTATGAGTGTTAATGGTGAAAGTTCACATTTTCATGTTTCAGTCCTTTATGGGAGGAAACTTATCGTTCTATCAGACACTTTGAAAAATTAAAGAAACGTAAAGCATAATTATTATAGTCACTCACTTTTTATTACGATGCCGAGACCAAAAAATTATCCCAAAGTTTATCTAAATTAAAAGAAATTTTAATAACAAGCAAGCTAATAAGATTTACAGAAGAACTGAAAATGCTCTTCTGCGTAATCAAATACATATTACTAGGAAGTTATTGGATAACACCGATAAAAATCTTTTATATTTACATTCAGAAATTTCATCTATATTGAATGAAGAAGATTGGGATAAAATTGATTCTATAACGTTTAAATCTATGAAAATAAATTTTGACATCTCATGTCAACGTCAGAAAGAAAAATTTAATAAATTATACAAACAACAAAATCACAGACCATCTATTGATTATAAAAAACAGTTATAAACCTTTCTGATAATGTTGTTTCAGATTATGCTAGTGAAGCGCTTTCTAAAGGAGGAAATTTTGCGATAACACCACCTTTTGAAGATATAATTTCCAACATCGAAAACTCCATTAAATTACTACCTTTTGATGCTGCTAATGAAGTTAGATATAACACCGTTAACATATTACGTAAAACAAAACCTCCAAAGAGCAACTTATCCTTTCGTCAACGACGTACTTTACTAGATCTCAAACGCAATGAAAGTATAATAATATTAAAATCAGATAAAGGTAATGCAACTGTTATATTAAATATGAACGATTATAACATTAAGATAGAACAATTGTTGGGACCATAAACTTATCGTGAAATACCAAAAGATCCAACAAAAAGTTTCTTTTAAAAACTAAAGAGCTTATAATGTTAGTGGTCGAACTGGTAAACGTATAATATGTAAAAGTGTTTTAATAATATTATTAAGAGATAAGTTTAAAAATTCAAAACACAAATCGTTAAACTAACTGGAGATACTAACCATTCACCACAAATAATGCCGTTGTCCCAGTCGGAAGATTCAAGTGCATTCAAATCTTAGATTTGTAATTACCATAATTTCTGCAGTGTTATTTTCACTTAACATAAATAATAAAAATGAAATGTAACACTAATAAAATGATCTCGGACGCCAAGTTTTTTTAATAATGCTCGGAATAACTAAATCGAGGTTGTTTACAACAATAAAAATTTTATCAAAATGTAAAAAAAAATTATATACAACTATGTTTATTAACAGTTAAAATGATAGGGTTATATAAGATATATCTTAAAACTAGCCTTAAATTACTAAAAATCATTACATAAATACCTGTTTGCAAAATTTTACACAATTTTTTTAATAACCACTGGTATCTAAACGATTACGGAAATTTCAACTGAGGTGATATCATCTTTGCCACAATATTGCGCAATGTCTTGTAAATTATTTACGTAGTAAACCACACCAAACTGGAATTATCCTTATAAATTTTCTTCTTGAAATTGAATAATCTGTTTAATGCATTTTCTTGAAATTTTCAATGCAAAAATTGCATGATAAAATGAAAGCGTACGCACAGTAAAATTAAATGCGTACTTAAAATGTAATTAAAGTTGAATCAAAGTAAAAATAAAGAAAGGAAAGTAAAAGTAAAAGTGCCTGAAAAGAACAAATGTTTTAATTTTAGTATAATGCGTTTAAATATCTTACCATCAAATCAATGGCACTTTTCACTAAATTTATAAACCCAAAAAAAGCTTTTAATCAACACAACCTTCATGAGGAAGTGAAAAAAATGGATGCTTTGAAATTAGACGATGTAGTCGTAAAAATTTTCAAAGCAATAAGTCAACGATGACGCGTTGCGCGAACGTATTGAGCAAAAAAAGTAATTTAAAGTGAATATAAACCTTTAAATACGCACTATAAACCCCTAAAAAAATGCAAATTAAGTTGTCACATACCTATATTTCAATAATTAAAACTTTTCTTGTATTTACAACAGAACGAATGAAAGACCTTAAATTAAGGTCTATTTTAATACAACTCAAAAAGTTGTTACACGCTGATTAAATTATCATGTATTCCTGAAGAAATAAAAAGAAACTAACTCTGAAGCTATTTCACCAAAACTATATGGTTTACGAAAATTCATAAACCTAATATTCCTTTAAGGCCTATTGTTAGTGCAGTTGGTTCTCCTACATATAGCCTTGCAAAACATCTTAAATTTTATTACAACCTCATATAGGAAAACACCCCATTACATTAAAAATTCTGCCGCCTTTGTTGAAAAATGCATAGTTTCAAAATTGAAGTGGGTGATATAATGGTTAGTTTTGATGTTGTTTCACTTTTACAAAAGTACCTCTAAAAGAAACTATTGAATACATTGATCATCTTTTTCCAAAGGACATAACCATTCTTTTTCAGCACTGTCTTATTACAATTTATTTTCAGTGGAATAGTAAGTTTTATGAACAGATTGAAGGTGTAGCAATGGGTAGTCCCCTTAGTCCTGTTATAGCTAATTTTTATATGGAAAAATTTGAAACATTAGCGTTACAAAATACACCTAAAAACCTTCAGTTTGATTTAGATATGTAGATGACACATTTGTTATTTGGAAACATGAAGAAGAAGCACTGCATTAGTTTTTGGTTTTTATAAATGGTATACATCCTAGTATTCAATTTACCATGGAAAAAGAACTAATGGAAGTTTACCATTTCTTGACAGATTAATATCTAAAATAATAATTCACTATCTCTTAAGGTTTACAGAAAGCCGACACACACTGATAGATACCTTCATAAATTATCCAACACCATCACGTCAAAAATTAGTGTAATTAAATCTTTAGTAGATCGAGCAAAACGAATTTGTGACCCTGATTTTTGAAGGATGAATATAAATATTTAAGAAAATCCTTACAAGATAATGGATATTCACTTACAGATATTAATATTTTATTACACCTTCTAGGAGTAACCTTAAAGAAAAACCAGTTCTTAATGTTGGTACTGCTTTTCTTCCTTTTATAGCTAATGTTACAATAGAATTGAAAAAATCCTAATTAAATATGGCATTAGGACTATTTTTAAACCTACAAGAAAAATTAAAGAACATTTAGATCACCTAAAGATGTGTCAAACCCTTTATCATCTTTCGGAGTGTATAAGTTATCTTGTTCATGTGGAAAAGTATACATCGGAACCACAAAACGTAGCTTTGATACAAGACGCAAAGAACATATGAGATTTTGTAGATAGGTCAACCAGAGAGGTCTGCGTGGCTGACCATGCCCTGAATAATCTAAATCATGACATTAAATTTGACAATATGGAAATATTGTCAAGACAAACTCATTATTATGTTCGTTTACAACGTGAAGCTATTGTAATAAATAAACACCATAATAATTTTAATAGGCAAGAAGAAAATCTCCGTTTAAATAGGTTTTGGCATTTTGTAATTAAAAAAGCATAATGATACGTCTTAATTTTGATTTTAATTTTAACTTTTGGTATGTCTAGGTTTTTACTGTGTTTTCCTAGACCTTGAAGCAAATAAAGCATAATGATACGTCTTAATTTTGATTTCAATTTTAACTTTTGGTATGTCTAGGTTTTTACTGTGTTTTCCTAGACCTTGAAGCAAATGCTTTACCAATTATATGTTAAATTACCACAGCACTATAATTTAACATAAGTAGTTGAAATTAAATTAAAATTAAAAATTACAAAAACGTTCTGCATTATACTTTTCATTTTAATAACACTTCAATTATTGATAAAGATATCTCTTTGTTAGATTTAACTGGGTTATTTTATTTGATGTAATGTTTGGATTTGTGAATGCTTCTATCATTTTCAAATTGAAGTTTTTCACAACTTTACACTTACATCATAATTTCGATTAAATTTTGTTAAATGTGTTTTTGGCTGAATTTTCATTGTTAGCTTTCATCGTAGAGAGTGTTCTGGTTTGTCATCTTTAAGGCAGTTTAACAATATTTAATTTTTAATGACTAGTTATTCTTTACTAAAATTTAATTTTATAGTTGGCTTTATACGTTTCTCAAACTGTTGTATTAATAGCAGGCTGATGTTTATGTTTTAATTTTGAACTTTGACAAAATTGTTTACAAATCTTTAACAATTTTAACAAATATTACTACTAGAAGATAACTGTAAGTGTTACCGAAACGTTTAGATTATATAATTTAAATACACCATTAAAAACTCCAAGAAAGATAGTATTTTATTAATAGTACGTTGTTTACTATTTACGACTAGTACAATATGTAAAGTAGAGTTTACATTCTCTAACCAAAATGTGTGTTTCTGGATGTAGCTAATAAAAAACTACCAGCGAACGCGTTAAGATGTGTTTTGATAAAATACTCACTACTTCTAATATGGAATTACCATGAAACTGAAAGCCGTTTCAAAAACAAAACATCCTCAATAATTGATATGTTGAAATGGTTATTATCCATCCTATTTTAATTTCCTGAAGATTCATTTGTAATCTATAAGGACGCAGTAAGACAAATGTTTTAATGTGCAGTTAGTATCTGTGAAACCACGCACGGACGGAGTAGGGAAAGATGGCCTGTAAAACTATTACTCAAACGCAGTAGTGGTAACTGATTAGTTGGTATTTTGAATTGAAAATATTAATTCGTTGTTTATTAACCTATGTCAATTCTGATTAGTGCATTCGGCAAAAATTAGCTTTTGGACCAATATAGTCAATCAGATTTATCTAATCTACGTATTTTAGTAGAGCGGTTTCTTGAGGCACAAGCGGATGTAAATATATATCTTCCACTTGTTACAAAGGTCGGAAGTTCAGATTTTGAATAAATAGGTTTAATGCATTTCTAGATATTATATAACAACTAATGCCAAAATAAATTTGAGTATAATTCCTTTAAATAAAAAAATTTAAATAGTTAAGCGGATGTCCACACGCATTTGGTGCACTAAAGACGTATATGGACATCCGCTTTTAAACTATGATTTGGCGCTCTAAATATTTATATGACATCCGTCTTTAGTACGTGCATCTCGGCAACCCTGCATTTGAAGGTTAAATTTTCGTTGCCTCTCATACCGATATCGCATGAGTTAGTGCATAGTTTTGTGATTGTGAAACAACGTGTTTATTTACTGTGCATATGTTTAAAATATATCAGCCAGAAATTAAAAAAAATGGTTAAACCATTTATTAATAAACCTCTATTGAAAGAATGACTCCCAAAGGTAAAATAGGTAATGCATAAAAGTAAATCTAAATTTTGAGGTTAGGTTTTTTTGAGCAATTGCCAAGTACAAACTCAGACTCTGAGCAGATTAATAATATGTAGTCGAATCGCCGCTTACAATTGAGCAAGAAAATATTCTTAAGAAATAGACCAAGACGTAGATACTATTGTTAATAGTCCGTGTGATGACAGGTACTATTCGAGTTATCCAAGTACTAGAAAGCTCAAATTCGATATATCAAAACACGTGAATGACAATATTAGCGTCGCCGAACCAGTTTCATGTTTGTACATTGACTGTATTGCAACATTTTCTGAAGTATGATGAGGCCTCTTAAAACAAACAGTGGATGAGGCCTCTCAGCTGGAAACTGTACTGCTTGGTGCAAATATAGCCTTACTTCTTCCACGTCAACGTGGACGATTTATTCTAGTGACCCGAATCTAACTACGTGGTGCATATTTTGAGTTATATATTATTTTTAAGTATTTTACTTATAATACCTTTTCCAAGCTGAGTCAACCTCCTTTACAATTAAGAACCTAAAATTTCGGGCATCGAAGTCCAGACAAACCTCGTCAGATTTATAAAATTCCATTTCTCGTGGAAGAGGAAAAATATTTTACGTTTATGTGGACAAAAAATTCGTAAAACGAAACACTTTTTTAACAACATGTCAAGAAATGTTTATATAAGAGAATGAATATTTTGCTTCAAGACATGAGTATTATAACTTCTCATCTGAAGAAGAAATATTTCAAGAAAGTGGATCAGAATATTCTCCGAGCGATTATTCGAGCCAGTCTGGGAAGAGATTACCCAAAAAGTCTTAGTAAAAACTTTCCAAAATCTGAACCTAATTTTGATAAACGAGAATGGCTAAAAAGAACTATTTTCTGAAATGAAATGAGGTATTGGTCTAAGTCGAGATAATATGTCTGTAAGCTACAGTATCTCTCAAGAAGAAGGAGAAAAATATTTAAAATGATCAAGGAAAATTCAAAATCTAGAAAAAAGGGCACGCATTGAAAAAAAACTGGAAACAAACATAGTTAAAACTAAATCTATTGGTCAAATCAAGTCAAAATAGGTAAGTCAGTTGCTAAAAAGTCTTAGGTGCACCTTTATGTATTGAAATAAAGTCAAGATAAAATATCGGAAGAAGAAAGAAACAATATTTTAAACAGTTCTGGAAGATAAGCTAGGACCAAAAACAATTTGTGGCAATGTCGTAGTAAAGAAAGTATAGTTTGTAAAGACAGGTAAATAGGCTTGTACAAATATTTTTAATATAAATTCATCTACAAAGATTAACGTCTTAAGATAATGTTTTGAACATTTCCACCACAGAAAAATTTGTTCAAAATACCAAAAATATCCGGCGGATGCCTTACCAGTCCTGATAAACGACATAATCATCCCGTAACAAATAAATTGACGAAGAGCGAATAAGGTTTGTAAAGGACCATATTGAATCGTTTCCAGTGTGCGAGTCATTATCGCAGATATAATACTAACAGAAATTATTTAGAATACAGTCATAATATTAAAATTATGTATACCCTTTATAAAGAGAAATGTAGTGAAATGAGTAACACTTGTTAATAAAGTTATTACAGGCATATATTCAATACACGATACAATTTATCATTTAAAACACCGGAAACTGATACAGCGATGATTTCGATGAATTTGAAAGAAGATATGCTCAGAATCAATCGGAAAAAATTCTTACCGTGGAAAGAATGCACATCAGATGGTAGCAAAAGAAGATGCGATCTTAAAAATGAAGATAAAGAGCGATCAAAACAAATAAATGCAGATGAAATTTTACTAACTGTTGATTTACAAAAATGTCTTCCTACACCGAGCTTAGCAAATTGTAAATCATTCTATTTACGAAAATTATGGACTCTGAACTCTACAATTTTGAACTCGACTAAGAACAATGAAACGACATGATTAGTATGGATAAAACCAGTGTGCTTGAGGAGGTAACGAAATGGCTTCCTGCTTATTAAAATGGGTACTCAACTGTATGACACATGAAAACATTCCTAACAATATGGAGACAACTGTGCAGGCCAGATACGAAATATTCATTTAGTTTTTATGTGCTTTTATATTACACAAATCCAAATATTAAATAAATAAATCATAAGTACGCCTTGAAACACGCACATGGAGGTTGATTCAATACATTATCTCATAGAAAGAAGGAAGAAGATTCTTAAAACAATGAATATTTTTCGTTTGACTCTCAGTTTATCAGGACTTGTGGAAAATACAAAGTTTATGAAATGACACTGAACGATTTTAAACAGTCTCCTTTAGGCAAAAATTAAAGGTCAATCTAATGGGGCTCCATTTGGTCAGAGAAACGAAATTCAGATGCGGAAGAGATGTTAATTTCAAATGTGTGCATCTTAGATGTACCTGATCATATTGGTACATTGTTTTATAAAACAAACTTTCAGAACGACATTTTTAAGGAAATATATTTACGACGGTTCCCAAGGCGACCGCTCAATATTCCCAATGAATTGCCCTTAATCAATCGTAGACTGCGTCCACTAAAAGACGAAAGTATAAGCATATTATGGAACTAATGAAGTGGGTCCCAGAGTCATGCAGCCCATTCTACATGAACCTACTTCATGGAAATAAAAAATCGTCAAATGATGATAACTTGGATAGTGATGATGAGTGTTAAAAGTAATATTATTCAGTCATGTTTGCTTTTTAGAATGAAATGTTATTTTTGATTTGCTATGTGGACATCCGACTTTAGGTTTTCTGAAAGTCAGGGTGTCCAAGAAAAAATTCTTATTACTGAAAAACATAATATTACTTTTATTGCCCAGAAATGTTTACTTTCTTTGTAATAATCAATCTTTCAAAAGTTTTAGTTATGGTATTATTTTATGCCTACAACTACTACGATAGATTTCATATTATTACTCAAAGTGTTTTTCTCAAATCGTTAACCTGGACCTCCGACTTTTGTACACCAATGGAAGATGTATATATATATATATATATATATATATATATATATATATATATATATATATATATATATATATATATATATATAATAACTATACAGGGTGGGCCACCACCAACGGTCGGTCTCTGGCACCCAAACGACTGAATTTTTCAAAATCTGTTTGGGCGAGAATATGTAACCTTCTAGGACTACAATCTAAAATTAGTTTGATTTATACAGGGTGATCTACAAACGTTACTTATCAAAGTTATATTATTTTAAATGGAATACCCTCCTTTTAATTTTTTTTGAATAAGGTGTAAAAATAAGGTAGACTTTCATTAGAGTTCTATACCTATACCTAAACCTTACAGTTTCCGAAATATTTAACATTTTTGAAAATGTAGGGTTGTCAAAAATTCAAGTATTTTTCGATTCAGAAAAGATGAGACAATCTAATCTAGGTCATCGTAATAAGGATATTTGGAAGTACGTATTCTGTTGTTTATTGTTTCAAATCATAATTTATAAAATACAAAGAATAACGCAAGTTAACAAACTTCAAAGTTAAATATCTTTGTTATTTTAAATACAACGCCAAGAAATTTTTATCGGAATGGAATAGTCTTTTGACAATAGTTCGAACTGTATTAGGGTTCCCTATACCTAACTTCAATACTTTTCGAGAAATTAGTGTATTTGTTACATTTTTAGAAATTACGCCATTAACTCATGTCGATCAGTTAGAATTATTTGATTTATAAACATTTCTGTCATTTATATTTCAAAATACGACAGTGTTTATAACTATTGATGATTTTTCATTACAATGAAATATTCAGTGCAAGAAAGAGTGGATATGGTGTTGACCATAGAGAATGCCATGAAAATTGTCTTTTTGGCTTCCAGGGTTTATGCTCAAAAGTACCCTGATCGCAATCATCCTGATACGAGAGCGTTTGAAAGGCTTTTACAAACATTTAGAGCCACAGGTAACACTGCCTATCAAAACCTAATAAAAGTAAACCGGTAACTGGAATGAAGATAGTGAGTTTTTATATTAGGATCTATCGCTGAAAAGTTCCACACTAGTACTGAGTAATTTCTAGATAAACAGATTTAAGTAGAGGTGTGAAAGAGTTCTCAAAAACAAAATTTCATGCTTATCACATAGAAATTCATCAAAATTTGTAAGGCAATGACTTTCAACAACGAATAGATTTCTGTTTGTGGGCAATTGAAAAATAGGGGATCAACAAGATTTTTAAATTTCGTTTTGTTTTCTGATGAATCAACATTTCACAACAACGGTTTGGTAAATAGACATAATTTTCACTATTATGATACCGAGAATAGGCATGCTTTTAATACTGTTGACCGCCAAAATCGTTGGAGCATAAACGTATGGGCAATTGGAATCATGTAATTGGACCATACTTTTCAATGGTCATTTAAATGGTAGAAAATTTTGAGATTTTAAAGCGAGACTTTTGGACACTTCTCGAAAACGTTCCGTTGAGCATTAGAGAATATGTGGCTACAATTAGATGGTGCACCGCACACTTTGATCGTAGAGTTAGAAATTATTTAACTAGGAAATTTGTTAATAAATGGATTGGAAGGAACGGACCATGTCATTGGCCACAAGATCCCTTGTCTTACTCCAATGGATTACTTTTTATGGGGCTATATTAAAAATATTGTTTACAATATTCTGCTACTACTGCAGACAAATGAAAGAAAAGAATTAGAAATGCGGTGGACACAATTACTCCAGATATGTTAAGAAAAGTCAGACAAAATTTGGAAGATAGAATTAGACTATGCATTCAAGAAGACGGTCATCAGTTTGAACATTTACTGTAGTGACAAATCCAGCAGTAGGCTCTCGGTGCATAATGTAAAACGGTCTTTTTCAAGACCAGCAACCGTATAACCTTGATAACCTTAATAAACCAAAAACCGTTTAACACATTTGTAACCTTTGTAAATCACAGAATTCTAACTGATCGACATGAGTTAATGGCGTAATTTCTAAAAATGTAACAAATACACTAATTTCTCGAAAAGTATTGAAGTTAGGTATAGGGAACCCTAATACAGTTCGAACTATTGTCAAAAGACTATTCCATTCCGATAAAAATTTCTTGGGCGTTGTATTTAAAATAACAAAGATATTTAACTTTGAAGTTTGTTAACTTTACGCGTTATTCTTTGTATTTTATAAATTATGATTTGAAACAATAAACAACAGAATACGTACTTCCAAATATCCTTATTACGATGACCTAGATTAGATTGTCTCATCTTTTCTGAATCGAAAAATACTTGAATTTTTGACAACCCTACATTTTCAAAAATGTTAAATATTTCGGAAACTGTAAGGTTTAGGTATAGAACTCTAATGAAAGTTTCCTTATTTTTACACCTTATTTAAAAAAAAAAATAAAAAGAGGTTATTCCATTTAAAATAAATAACTTTGATAAGTAACAAGTTTGTAGATCACCCTGTATAAATCAAACTAATTTTAGATGGTAGTCCTAGAAGGCTTACATATTCTCGCCAAAACAGATTTTGAAACAATTCAGTCGTTTGGGTGCTAGACCGACGCGTTGGTGGTGACCCACCTTGTGAACTCATCTCAATAAATTATTTCTTATTGGAGAACAGTACTCAAATAACCACAATAACCACAAGCAAATTAAATCTAAAGGAGAAGTTTTAAAAGTGGTCTTTTATAACACAAGATTTTGACTGAAAGTGAATAAAGTGTGACTCTTGCAATAAATGAGTGTCTAGTATTTTGGAGAAAGCAAGAGTTCAACACAGCATAAGTTAAATTGTGAAAAGAAACTCAAAAAGTTGTACCTAGAATGGTGTGATTTAAAAAAGTGAACACAAGAAGAACGAATGTGCAGAGAAAAAGAGAGAGAGAGAGAGAGAGAGAGAGAAGGCATTTCAAGAGCAACTGGATGATCTATTCGACATAGCCTATGCTGAAGCTGAGTCTGTGATGAAAATGAAGATCTGGAGTTTTTGAGGTTGCAAAGAGAAAAAATTGGACGTATGTTAAGGATATGAAACGGTATGGGTGGAAAGTAGAACGTCATCTCGAGAGGAGAAGCTGATAAAGAGAAAACTCAATACTTTTCAGAAATTGCAGGTGAATATTGTTTAATGCCTAATAAATTATTGGGCTTCTATGTATTTTTTATTATTAAGTTTTAATCCAGACAGGGACTTCGCCTTCAGCTAGTCACAGCAGGAGGAAGAAAACATAAGTGATGCAGAAATGTATAATTTAAATGCACGCTTAGCTGCTGGTTCCAAAGAGGAGAAATAACGGCTGCGACAAGTTCCTTTAAAAGGCCTAAACGGGATATAATGACACCAAGACTCGCGTCTACATTTGACAGATGTAAAATTAGCAACAGGGATGCTGTCCACTTTTATCAGCTTTTGCGATGGTGCATCGTTAGACATCAATGAGTATTCTATAAGTAGATCATCCATTAGAAGAAGCCGCATTACGTAAAACATTTAATTATATTAAACATCAGTTTCTTCAAGCAGATGTTGATTATGTTGTGATCCATTGGGACGGCAAAATGCTTGACTTTAACAGACAAATCTACTGCAGATCGACTTCCAGTTATCGCGACCACGCAGGATACGGAACAGTTATTGGCAGTTCCTGAATTACTATCATCTGAAGGTCATGAAATAGCTTCAGCCGTTCGAAACTCTTACGAATTGGGGTTTAACTGAGAAAGTACAAGCGTTCGTTTTGATACGACAGCGAGCAATACAGGAAAATAAAGGGTGCCTGCGTTTTGCTGGAACAAAATTGGAGGGATATTTTGTTTTAGCTTGGCACCATATCTTTGAGTTAGTTCTTCAGGGATATTTTAAGCGAATCTATGCACTATGTCAGGACCACATATTCAGTTATTTAAGAAATTCCAAAATAAGTGGAATAGCATGAACAAAATGAATTTTCAACATGGACATCAGACGAAGCACTTAAACAAAATTTAAAAGACTCAGCCGATGACATTTTAGCATTTTCAAAGGAGAATCGAAGATAATTTGCCTCGCAGTGACTACCGCAATTACTAGAACTAATAATAATATTTTTGGAGTTCCACATAAGGCATCCGATTTTACCAACCAGGTGCTACCATTTAGCTCGTAGGATGGCGAAAGCATTATATTGCTTTAAAATTTATTTATTTCATAAGCAGTTAAATTTAAAAGCGCGTGAAGTGGAAGCATTAAAGAAATTTGCTGCTTTGTCATTACTTACTGCGAATCGTGGTTCACTGCAGACAACAGCATCAATGCACTACTAAATGACATAAATTTCTTGAAGAAACTAATAAAGTACAAGAGACTGATAAAAGTATAGTGGAATGTGCAATTAAAAATATTAAACCACCTATGGTATCTCAGCGAATCTTTAGCTTGTTCACCATATTTGACGACCGAATCAATGTCGCTGAAAAAACAAATGGCACAAATAATTCAATCCTTCGACGAAGATGAAGAAAGTGATACGCCTGTCAAAAACTAGATTTAAAACCAAAAGATCTTCCTTATTTCTATAAAAGATCTTCCAGCAGATTTGATAACACCTGTAGCGATTACGACATTAAAGAAGCTAAACATCAGTACAGAGTTTTTGAGTATGGACGCAGACGATTGGAATCGATCACTACAAAGAGGACAGAAAATAGTAGCATCTTTAAAAGTTGTTAATGATACTGCAGAGCGAGGCATTAAATGACAGACTTCAATTAGAAAATGACCAGAGACGAAGAACAAAAAATATTTATTAAAAGTAAGAGTAACATTTTAAAAAGATTAATCACAATTCGTAATTGTTCCCAGGTTATTTCAGCATAGAATAACATATCCCTTAGCCCAAAAAGCGATAATGAGCAAATCCTTCCTTTGAATGTGCTGCGGACCACATAATTTAAAATTATAATAAAACATATATATGAAGTAAGCCTAACTAAAGTGCTTTTTATTGATTTTAGAAACGAAGTGGTTGCTTTTTAGAAAATTCTGATTATTGAAACATTTCAAAAATGCAATCCATTTGTTCATGGCTTCAAAGGTTATGAAGTTATAACCCATTTTAACAGTTTATCACTAATAACACTTAAACTATTGGTATTACAAAAGATCGTAATTAACATTTTTAACAAGTTTAATGCGACAACCTCATATTTAACCGTCCTCATAAAGTGCCTCTCGGAAAACACGTTTTTGCTGATAACAAGAAAATCGTTGGTTTCACAAAAAACTATAGGAAACTTTTTTAGTAAATTTAATGTTCTTCAAAAAGTCTTAAATAATTTTTTTTTGGCTAGGCCAACCATTAAAGAGTTACAGCAGTGTTTAAGAATTTTTCAAAATCGCTGAACTTTGACATTCTGGCGGGTCAGGTAAACGTCGTCCGACTGATCTGAAATTTTGCAGGAATTTCTCATTTATATAAAGGAAAAAATTGCCGGTTACGTATTTTCAAATTTGAAAGTTAAAAATTTGGACCACCAATATATATATATATATATATATATATATATATATATATATATATATATATATATATATATATATATATATATATATATATATATTAACAAAGTAGTATTACAGGATTGGTCGATTACTCCGTTATGATAGAGTACAACAAAAATGTTAACAAAATTGTAGATAACCGTATGCTCGTTATTTGGAAAATATGCCGATCTCTACTAGAAGTGGAATGACCTATAACGTCATTCGATTGAATTCCATCTCACCCCACTCATCTCAATCTCACCCAATTACATCTCATTTCATCGAACTAATGACAGAATTTGACGCATGCTCCTCCTCTTCTACTCTTGTACACAAAACGCACTGATTAGGTAGCCAATAATGAGAACTGTCATTTTCAAGCCTACTCTTTTTTCTGAAAGATACTTTAGTCAAATTTTCGTTGAAATAATATTAATCTAGAAATTGCCTATGTTCATTACATATTGTTATGGTTTATCTTATGTTTTAATTGTTTATTGTGTAAAAATAATTTTGCTGTTATTACCCAAGATTAAATTATTTTTGGGCACACAAACTCAAGGTATTCCTAAAATTTGAAGAAAATTAAAATTTCTTGAAAGTAATGAATTTATGGAATGCTTCATAAAATTAAGCATAACAAATACAGTCTTTTAAGAAAATGAAATAAGGCATCTATAAGAATTTGGAAAAATCGTAATTTCGTGTTTGGCTGATTATGTATGTGTGTATTATATATATATATATATATATATATATATATATATATATATATATATAATATATATATATATATATATATATATATATATATATATACAAAGTAATTAGTGCGGGATTATTATTTATGATAGAGTACATCAAAAAATGTTATTTACAAAAATTGTAGGTAACCGTATGCTCGTTATTTGCAAAATATGCCGATCTCTACTGGGCGATTCATAACTCTGTGGTAACACAAACATACAATTTTTAAATACACCCTGTAAATTTTCATATTTAGATTCCTCTTATAATCCGTGTTATTACAATATGAGGTTGTACTTAACCATATAGAGTGTTAAAGAGTTATGACTATTTTTTATGTCGAAATCGCTATGAAATAAAACCTACGTTTATGGAGTAATAAATAAATAATTGTTTATTTTGTATAATAAGGTAAACAATATGATCTAGTATTAAAACTAACTGAAAAAATCATCGCCAATATCTGTATATAGTGAGCCAAACACGAAATTACGATTTTATCAAATTTTATAGACCCCCTCATTTCATTTTCTCAAAAGACTGTTTGTTATCCTTAATTTTAATGAAGCATTCCATAAATTCATTACTTGGGTAATAACGTGCAAAATTACTTTTAACAATAAACAATTAAAACATAACATAAACCATAACAATATGTAATGAACAGGCAATTCCTAGATTAATATTATTTCGATAATTTGACAAAGTATCTTTAAGAAAAAAGGGTAAAAATGATAGTTTTCGTATTACTTCTAATCAGTGCGTTTTTACAAGAATACAGCAAAAAGTTTAATAATGAGATGTAAATTGAGACTGAATGAGTGAATTATCAAATTTTCGCCACTTTATCTGATTGATGGTGGGCGTATATTGCTCCAGGTTGAGAATGTAATTGGAGGGCCTAAAGGCTGACCATGCCCTGGTTTCTGATTGGTGGTCGCCATTTTGTTTTGTCGGCCACACTATGGGCTTCGATTTTCGGCCCTTTTTGTTTTGACACATTCTTGTTATGGCGGAAAATTTGACTCCTCCAGACTGTGCTCTACCAATCAATTAATCAATCAATCAAACCAAATACATAAACAGATTTTAATTACAGTCCAATTTTGAATCGCAAAGTAATATAGAAATAAAATCAAGATATTGAACTGAAATTGACTTCTATCAAAACATCTAGGCTATTACCAGTAATAAAGAGATAATTTTAATGATTTATTATAAGTAATATTTTTAAGATTACATAAAAACACATCTCATGTATCAGCACCATCTCATGGTCAACTGATCTAAACCTGTTGTAAACCTTCGCTCAAGTCAGAAGAAAAAGTAGATAACTGAAGATCTAACAGATCAGGAGGATGATGATGCAGTTGGTGATACATGAGATGTGCTTTATGTAATCTTTATGATCGTTGTGACTTTTTCAGTGAGAACATTTAAATAATGAATATATAAAAATCAAGGACACTGAGACGTTAATGGCTCAATATATCTAAGCATGTAGTATAAAGAACATTAATTAACTGATTTACATTCTCGAAACACAGAATTGTCATATTGTTGGTCCTGATTTTGAGAATCACAAACAAGTGTTTCCTTCACCTTGAATTAATGTTAGTTTTATAAGTAAATTATGGGAAATTAAATCGGTGTAGTTGTAGGAGGAATAATTTAGGGTTTATAAAAGCGAATTTGATAAGCACTTTAAGATTAGTACGTAATATAATGAGAAACATAGTTTTATTTGTGGTTGCAACATGCTTCTGTTGCTTGCTAGCTTTAGATTTACGTAAGAACACCAAATATAGTGAAATTTTCAAAAAACTGTTCTTTCAGCGGATGGTTTTCCAAAATGTAACGAAGTGATCCAAACTTAAACAGTGTCTCAAAATTGCGTATGATGCGAGTCTTCCCTACTCGACAAAGGTGGAAAATCGAAATTAGTTAAAACCTAACCGCGCTTTGATTTTTTTCGAAATGTTTTATTTAGGTTTATCTCAAATTAAATATGATACGATTAATCGCTTAGAATTGATCAAGTTTCTATTGGTGAAGGTACAGGAGTAGTACATTTGTTCAACATTACAAGAATTTGAATATCGTAACTTCATCTTACAAAAGCTGATGATGCAGAGTAAGTAATACTTTATTTAATAAAACAAAACCTAATATTCTAGAGGCACTATCACTGATGATGGATTTAAAATTGTTTATAATTTACATGCAGATGATGTTTACATGTATGCACATTACGACTTGAATGGTCACATCATGATTTTACCAATTGTTAAGGAGAAAGCACCATAGACTTAAGTTAGTCCACTTATTTACATTACAAAATGAAGCTGCCAATTTATGAAAAATAAACAACATTTTTATTTTTTAGGAAAATGTAAATGAGGTGGAAATTACTGGAGAAACATACGAAAAAGGTGGCGTAAAATATGCAGAAGTGAAAACCTTACCGTAAAATTAACACCTGAATTAATTGTACTAGAATTCAAAAATCTCTTTAATGGTGATCCACTATTAGGACCTGAAATGAATCATGTACTCAATGAAAATTGGAGATTTGTATGATGATGTTGGACATGCTTACGAAGCATCCTTAAGTGAAGGATTTAAACGTATTATGACAAATATGTAAACAAGTGCCTTAATTCGATATTTCCATTATGAACTGATTTGTTTACTGTCCTAAGTGTCAGTTATTACATTGTAAATATTAATATTTAAAGAATATTTTACTTTCAACCAACACCTTAACTTTAGTTCGATGACTCAAAGTTTTCTTATACTTAAACTTGATTTACGTTATAACAAGCTAAACACTCTCTAGAATTCGTAGGTGGTGTAGACTGCTTTGTCCGGCTAACATCAGCGTGTGGTTCTAAACGAAACAACTTCCGAAAGAAAGAAAGCATTACGTGAAAAATCTGATTTATGGGCATCAACCCTCTTAACACGGGGACAGCTTAAAAAACAATACTGTTTTTGAAGCTGTGACACGGGTGAATGTTAGTTAACTAAATACAAAACTCGGCTTTTATACAAAATACCAAATATCCACATAGCTGAAGTAATACCATTAAAGATTACTAGAAACACTTGTCGAGATTCATATAAACCAGGTGACAATATTCCTCTTAATTGTGAACAACTTAGAATAACCAATATCTAGTGACAAAATCACTAAAATCACGTCAATAACTACCATTGTCAGTAAAATTTGTAAAAAAAAACTTTGCAGGTTAAAGTCTAATAGAAAACGTGTGTAATGTAGGTCGACCGCTGATTATGGTATATTAGCTATTAAAATCAATTCGGTGTTGCTAATTTGGTATTGTAGGCAGCGGGTGTATTTTGTTTGTTGTAAACAATTTAAATATCAATCTGTACAGTTGATAAAAATGTGGCTCAACGGCAAAGTAAACAAAACCAATCCACACATAACATACCACGTTTTACGTAGAAGAGGGGAAACAATTGCTTTGATTCCTGTTTCCGTCTATTCTGCAGGTTTTCTTCATTACACACATAAAGGTTTAAATAGTAACGAAAATTCTGAAGCAGTAATCCGAATGTTTCTTACGATCCTGTCTAGACCAAACCATCCTAAACACCATCATGCGTACGTACTTAAAATATCTCGTGAGAAACAACACACGACCTTCCAACCTACAAAATGGAAATTAACAGAAATTAAATAATTTTAATAACAATTTTTTTGGGTAATAAATTATAATAATTATTATAAATAATTACATATTTCTTTTATAATAAGTACTTTACGAAAACGCAACAATGTAAAAATAAAAACAATATATTATTCTATGTCAAACAAACATTTAAAACTTTATGTAAAGCCAGAGGTTAATAGACACCTCCATGATAACTTAAAAAAATTCCAAAGGCGCTCGCGTCCGTAAAAATATCCATAAGAATATTTAAGCATTTTTAATCATATTTATTTAATTTTTACATTTATTTTCTTTTATATTAAGAACCTTTATAAAGATAGGTTTTGTAAAACTAAATTATCTCTAAAAAACATGTCTACGCATTTTCTTGATAAAAATAATTATACAAATATAAAAAAAAATTGAACTAATACTTAAATTTGACGCAAGGAATATATTTTGCAACTAAATAACGCGTCATATCAAAAAATTTCATAGAACACAACTAATCCATATAATTAAGGTCTATTGATCGGAATTTTTATATCCTTAAAATTCACAACTGCTACAGAAATGCTTGACAAAAATAAAAAACAACACCTAATAAGCTTCCTCCCCGCCACAGAATTTCTCCCGAGAAATATCAAGCTTCAGAAGAAACGAAAACAATCTCAAATACAAAGTACAAGGTAACGGGCCAGTAATGGACCACACCCCAATGATTGACCAACTCGGACACTTTTCTTAATAAACAAGAATTTGGGTAAAATATTCAACAATGTAAATTTTTGAACGAGAAAGACACATTTCGGAACTCATCCCTATTGTTTAAATAAAATTGTATACCAGTATCTCGACCATTTTATTATCCTCCACTCACCCCTTCTCGATAGAGCTTCTCGAGCATAAAGCCAGTTCTCCGGCTAAGCATCCACGGCCGTATGAAGTTGTGTTGTTGGCAAATTTTGGTATCTTTGGTGTGAAATAAAAACTCAGGTATTTCTCAGATTTTATATTTTACGTTGTAGATAATATCAATTGCGTTATTTCAATTAATTATCAAAAACGACTAGGTCAATTACTGGATCATCAAAAGGTGTAAATTTAGTAATTGACCTCAGTGGTCAATTACTAAAACTTTCCATTATTTAAAATACTTATCCTTTTGGGATTTTTTAATGGTGTACTTTAAATTATACAATCTAAACGTTTCGATAACCTTACAGTTATCTTCGTCAGTAGTAATGTTTGTTAAAATTGTTAAAGATGTAGTAAACAATTTTGTCAAATTTGAAAATTTGGTGAAGTTTACATTTTCATATTTCCATTATTTAGTTCAGGTAATGAAAATATTATTAAAAGTTGAACAATTCCTTCGGAATATTTAATTGAAGAAACAATATTGTTCCTTTAATTACATTTCAGTTATTGACCAATGTATTTATTAGTAAATTTTGAAACGTTTCATTATAAATATAGTGGTCAATAACTCAACAATTACGTGTCAATTACTCATCCGAATCTGGTCAATGATTCTGCAGCTGTTAATATTTTGTATAAATTTTTTTTATGTACCCAGATAAGATAAAAACATTATAATAATATTTATGAAAGCCTTAATATTTTCTAAATTGAATTTTCATTATTGACCTAGTCATTTTCAACTCTTATAGCAAGAAACGGTTTTCATAGCAGGTGTGGTCAATAACTCATTCATAGCATGATCAATTATTGAATAGCTTAGAATGTTTCAATTTTCTTTATAGAATGGCCCCAAGGACCCAGGCTACACCCCGGAGGAGGTTAAAAATGCTTTGGCTGCTATAAGCAATGGGATGACTACCAACAAGGCCGCAAAACATTTCGCGTCCCAAAACTACTTTCATCTATAATAAAAGTGGAAAAATCCGCTGGAACGCAAAATGGGTCCTAGTATATACTTATCGAAAGAAGAAGAAGACATTCTAATTAAATGGATGTTCTCAATGTTAGAGAGGTTTCCCTGTGACCAAGAATCATCTTATCGACAGTGTGCAGCTTCTCATTAAACATTTGAAAAGGGATACCCCATTTGTTGATGACAGACCAGGAAGAAGCTGGTATGAAAGCTTTCTTCGTCGCCATCCAGAGGTTTCCATACGCATTTCCCAGAATTTAACCGAGCTAGGGCTCAGATCTCAGAGGAGAAAATTAGACTTTGGTTCAACGAAGTATACAAATATCTCTCCGACAATAATAATCTCGATGTTCTTGCTGATTCTGCCGAATTTTCAACACTGATGAAACAGCTCTGTATTTATCCCAAAAGACAATCGCGTACTTGTCCGAAAGGGTCAAAAAGCCGTTTATAACTTCATCAATAATGACGAAAAGGAATGCATTACAACTCTTTTATGGGTTCTGCTTCTGGGGTCCTTCCTCCACCTATGATTCTTTTCCAGTACGTTAGAATTCCGTATAAAGCGCAAAATCTGTCCCTAAATCATGAGGTTTGGTCACACACGTAACGGTTGGATGACAGGAAAGCTTCTATGAATACGTCGCAAATATTTTCATTCTTGGCTTAAGAACAAAATCCCATGCCTATTGTACTATTTCTGGACGGGCACGTATCGCATCTGACAGTCAATCTAAGCGAATTTTTCTCAGAGAATGGGATTATCCTGATTGCTTTACCGCCAAACGCTACTCATATAATGCAACCCCTTGATACTGCTTTTTTCGCCCTTTCAAACATCACTGGAAGAAAGTAGTTCATAAATGGCGATTCAACAATCATGGGCAAAAATGTCAAGGGAAAACTTTGCTGAAGTTTTGCAGGATGCTGTCACCACACTTCCAAATGTATCCGAAATACTGAAAATGGTTTCAAAGGAACAGGACTGTATCCATTCAATGCTGAAAATGTAAATTTCTCTAAGTTATTGAAGAGCGATGCAATTCGACCACAGGAGGTATGTTTGACTTCAAATGTTGAGATTCCAACGTACATGCAACTATTCGCTTGTTTTGAAAAAGAGATTGGGAGAAATAAACTCGCCGATTTTCAACAAACAGAAGGTCAGTGGACCGGAGACGTTGAAGATACTTCCTGTTTTATATGTGGAGAAATTTGAAGATGAAGGCGGATCTTTTGAACCCTCAAAGAAATAATTCACCGCAAGAAGTCGTGGGCGCATCAGAGTCGCCTTTCGAAATTCATGATAGTGACATTGGTAATTCGACCAGGAAATAATAAACGACGTTCTAGCAGGAAGCGAGGTCGATTTCTCGACGCCGCAGAATGCAACTGATGACTTGATCGAGTTGGAAAATGTCGAATATGATCAGCTAGTGCAGAAATTTTCTTTCCCGTCGACTTCGCAAACGACAAGTACTCCGGTTTTCCTGGTTGAGGTACCTCCTCCATCAAAGCGGAATATTAATGTAATCGAGAACAATCAGTTTTTATTGAACAATTAGCTGAGCCATTTGATAATGGGAAGGCAGTGATTGATACCGACACTGAAAATTCGAAAATCAGGAGTCTGAAGCTGAGACTATTGAACAATTAGCTGAGCCATTTGATAACGAGGAGACTTTGAAGGCGGTTAAGTCAGTAAATTATATGAACGCAGAAAATTCGAAAACCGGGTCTGTAGAAGTTGCATCTAATATGATCGTTCAATCAGAAGTTGCACGCGCGCCGAGCGGATATAAAGAAGTTGAAACTCAAAAAGAAATTGTTGAACAGATTAACATTCCTGAAGAAGCAAGCCCGCGCTTTATTGGGCAAAACGAGGTTGTTGAAGCTGTTGAACCAATCGTTCTGCCAGAAAAAGCAAGCCCGCTAATAAAATCTTCGAATGATTGCTTGAATGTTCCAACGCCATTCAAGAGGTGTTTGTTTTGGCCAACCGATAGCAACAACAATTCAAAATTGGTTAAGAAAAAGAAAAACTCCTTGCGTAGCGTCGTCTGATGAATAGTTGGAGTACCACCGAAGAAAGAGGAGAAAAAACTGAAGAAGAACGACAAAATCTGAATGCCAGAAGAAAGAGCTGAAAAGAGAAATGCTAAAGAGGAAAATACAGCAAAAAAGCAATCGAAGCTCGAGAAAGCCGATACAAGAGCTGACGAGGTGGAAATTGAGGGAGATGAGAAGGATAATTCATATGTGATCGTCAGATATGATGATGAATATTTCCCTGGATTGGTTTTGGAATATGAAGAGGATGAACTGAAAGTAAAAACCATGGAATCTTCCTCAAACAAGTGGAAATGGCCAAAAAAGCCGGATGTTGTATGGTATTCCAAAGATGATGTTCTTGAAAACATTAATTCTCCGAAAAATTGAAACGTGGTGTATATGAAGTACCAGAAATGTCAAAATATATTAATTAATTGAAGAAATAAACTACATTATGACTACGTAATGACTTAATGTTATCATGAGAAAATTCAAGTCAATCATTGGGGCATCAGTGGTCAATCACTGGTTAGGAGCAAAATTTGAGTAGGTCAATTACTGACACACCGGCTGTTTTCTGATTATAGATTTTTTCAGTGCGAAGTAACCATATAAGGTGAACAAATGTATGATATTTGATTAATGAAATTCCAATAAATACGATATAATTTAAAAACTGTGGTTTCTTAGGTTATCCTGCATTAGGAGTTGAAATCTGAAATCGTAATCAGCGTAACGTGGTCAATTACTGGCCCGTTTACTAGGTACGTGTTTTCGTTCTGGTGCTATTGTAAAATTCACAACATCCAAACAACCAAACACATCACACACACACAGCAAACGCCACACACACACCCACACCACATACAGACTAATACACCACACGCACACACACACACAAACACACACACACAGACACACACAGACACACACACACACACACCAATACAGTATAACAAACTCAAACACACACAAACTCACACACAAACACACCCACACAAACACACACACTCCACACTCACACACTCACACACTCACACACACACACACACACTCACACCTCCACACCTCACACCTCACACACTCCACACACTCACACCTCACACACTCCACACTCACACTCACACACTCAGACACTCCACTCCACACACTCACTCCACACTCCACACTCTCACACTCACACTTCACACACACACCACACCACATACTCACACACACACAATCACACACACACACACACACACACACACACTCACACTCACACTCACACTCACACACACACACTACCACACACTCACACCTCCACGCTCACACACCACACCACACACACACACACACACACACACTCACACACTCACACACTCACACCTCACACTCACCACTCCACACACCACACTCACACACCTCACACCTACACAGTCACACACTCACACACCCCCACCACACCACACACTCACACCTCCTCCACACACTCACACACTCACACATCACACACACACACACACACACACTCACACCTCACACACCTCACACAACCTCACACACACATCACACACCACACACACCACACCACCACACCACTCACACACTCCACATCCACACACACTCACACCACACATCTCACACTCCACACACACTCACACACTCCACACTCTCACACTCCACACTCACACACCACAACTCCACACACCTCACACACTCACACACTCACACACTCACACACCACACTCACACCTCCACACACTCACACCTCACACACTCCACCCCACACTCACACACTCACACACTCCACACTCCACACTCACACACTCACACACTCACACACTCACACTCACACACACTCCACACACTCACACCTCCACACTCACACCTCACACACACTCCCACACACCACACACACACACACACACACACACTCACACACTCCCACACACTCACTCACACTCTCCCACACTCCACTCCACACACACTCACACACTCACACATCACACACTCACACACACACACTCCCACACACTCACACACTCACACTCCACACAACACACACCACACCTCACACATCCACACACACACACTCACACTCACACACTCCACACACACACACACACACCCACCACTCCCTCACACACTCCACACTCACACACCACACACACACACACTCACACACCACACTCACACACTCACACACTCACACTCCACACCTCCACACTCCCACTCACACACCTCACACACTCACACACTCACACCCACCACCACACTCCACACCCACACACTCACACACTCCACACTCCACACTCCCTCACACACTCACACACTCCACACTCACACCTCACACACTCCACCACACACCCACACTCCCACCACACACACCCACACACACCACACACTCACACACTCACACCACACCCCCACCCACACACTCACCCTCACACACCTCCACACTCACTCCTCACACTCCACACACTCACACTACACACCACACACACTCACACACCACACACTCACACTCACACACTCCACACACTCACTCACACCTCACCACACTCACACATCACACTCACACACTCACACACTCACACCTCACACCTCCACACACTCCACACTCACATCACACACCACACACTCACACTCCTCACCACACTCCACCCACACACACACACCACACACTCACACTTCACACACTCACACACACACACTCACACTCCACACTCACACACACACACCACACTCCCACACACCACACACACACCACACACTCCACACACTCCACACACCACACCACACACACTCACACCCCCACACCTCACACACTCACACACTCACACTCCACACCTCACACTACACTCACACACTCACACCACACACACACTCACACCTCACCCACACACACTCACACACTCACACACACACACCCACACTCACACACCACCTCACACCTCACACACTCACACACTCCACACACCCACACTCCACCTCACACACTCCCACCTCCCTCCCCCCACACTCCCACACACACCACACCCACACACCACACTCACACACCACACACTCCACACCACACACCTCACACTCACACACTCACACTCTCCACACTCCACACTCACACACACACCACACTCACACACTCACACCACATACACACACTCACACTCCACCACCACACACCTCACACACTCACACCACACTTCACCACATCACACACCACACACTCCACACCACACACACTCACACACTCACACTCACACTCCACACCACACTCACACTCCCCTCACCACACACACACACACCACACATCACACTCACACACACACACACCTCACCACACTCACACACACACTCCCACTCCCACCCACACACTCACACCCACACTCACACACCACACCACACACTCACACACTCACACTCCCCACCTCACACACTCCACTCACACACCACACACCACACTCACCACTCACACCACACACTACCACACACACTCACCCACACTCCACACCCACCTCACACACTCACACACACTCACCTCACACCCACACTCCCACACACTCACACTCACACACTCACACACACTCCACACTCCACACTCACACACTCACACCCACCACACCCACACACCACACACTCACACACCACACACTCCCACACACTCACACCCACACATTCCACATCACACACACACTCACACTCAACACCACACACTCACACACTCACACATCCCCACACCTCCACACTCACACACACACACACCCCTCACACCACACCACACCACACACACCCCACACACACACACACACACACACCACACACCACCACCCACACACACACACACACCACACCTACATAACACACACCCCACACCACACACTCACACTCACACTCACACACCACTCACCCCCACTCACACTCTCACACACCACACCTCACACACTCCACACTCACACTCACACTCACACACCACACACACACACACACTCCACACTCACACACTCACACACTCCACACACACACACCACACACACACACACACACCACACACACACACACTCACACACACTCACACACACACACACCACCTCACACACTCTCACACTCACACACTCCACACACTCACACACACCACCTCACACACTCCACACACTCACACACTCACACTCCACACACTCACACACTCCACACACACACTCACACACCTCACACACTCCCCTCACACCACACACTCACACACTCCACACCTACACACACACTCCACACACACCTCACACCCACCACTCACACACTCACACACTCTCACACTCACACATCCACACTCCACACACATCACACCACACTCACACACTCACACACCTCACACACTCACACACTCACATCCACTCACACACTCCACACACACACACTCCACACCACACATCACACCCACACACCACACACTCACACACTCACACACACCACACACTCACATACTCACACACTCTCACACACACACACACTCCACACACACACACACACACACACACTCACACCCACACACCACACACACTCACACACTCACACTCACACACCTCACACCCACACTCCACTACACACTCACACCCCCACACACACACACTCACACTCACACACTCACACACTCACACTCACACTCACACCACACTCACACACTCACACACTCACACACTACACACTCACACCTCACACTCTCACACACCACACTCACACACTCTCACACCTCACACACACTCCACAACTCACACACCACACACACACACACACACCACACACCAACACTCACACACCCCCACACACACACACCACACCTACACACTCACACACACCACACACCTCACACACATCACACTCAACACACACACTCACACACACCACACACCTCACACACTCACACACTCACACACTCACACACTCCCCACACCACACACTCCACCCCCACACACTCCCACCCACACCACACACCCACACCCCACACCCCACACCACACCCACACACTCACACCCAAACCCTTAAATACCTCAACCCCCACACCCAATCCACCCAAAATCCAACACACACACACACACACACACACCACACCACACCACACACACACACACACCACCCACACCCACACACCACACTCCACAACCACTAACACTACCTCACACTCACACCTCCACACACACACACACACCACACACACACACCCACCCACACCACACACACTCACACCCACACTCACACACACACACACTCACAACTCACACACTCACCACACACACACACACACACACTCACACACACCACACCACACCTCCACACACTCCACACACACTCCACACCCACACACTCACACCACTCACACTCTCACACACACACTCACACACTCACACACACCCACACTCACACACTCCACACTCACACCCACACACTCACACTCACACACTCACACACACACACTCACACACCCCACACCCCCACACCCACACACACTCACACACTCACACACTCACACACTCACACACTCACACTCACATCACACACTCCACACACTCACACACTCACACTCCACACTCACACACTCCACACCCATCACCCACACTCACACACTCACACTCACACACTCACACACTCACACCACACACACACACACACACTCACACACACTCACACACTCACACTCACACACTCCACACACCTCACACTCCCACATCACACACACTCACACACACACACCACACACTCACACACTCACACTCACACACACTCACACCTACACTCACACACTCACACCACACTCACACACTCACACCACACTCCACACACTCACACACTCCCACACACTACCACACACTCACACACACCCACACACACACACACACACACACTCACACACACACACACACACACCACACACACACCACACCCCCCCCACACTCACACACCCACACCACGACTACACACACTACACCACACACAAGCTCCTCCCCCACACTCCACACACATCCTACAATTTAACACACACACCACACACTCACACACACAAACACCACTCATCACACACACACCACATACTCCATACCACACACCACCACACACACACACACACACACACTCCCACACACACACACACACACACACACTACACACACACGCACACACACCACACACACACACCACACACACACACTCCACATACAATCACACAACTCAACACCCACACCACACTCACACACCACCACACACTCACACTCACACACTCACACACTCACACACTCCACACACCACTCCACACTCACACCACACTACACTCACACACACACACCTCACACACTCACACACTCCACACACACCACACTCCACACTCCACACACACTCCACACACACTCACACACTCACACTCACACACTCACACACACCCACACACTCACACCCACCTCACACTCACACACTCACACTCACACACTCACACACCTCCACACTCACACACCTCACACACACACTCACACACCACACACACACACACACACTCACACACTCACACACACACTCCACACACTCCAACCACACTCACACACCTCACACTCACACACCCACACTCCACACTCACACACTCACACACCCACACACACATCACACCACACTCACACACCCACACCCCTCACAACTCACACACACTCACACTCCACACCACATTCACACACTTAAACACAACACACACACACACCTCCCACACCACCACACACACACACACTCACACACTCACACACCCACACTCACAACTCACAACTCACACATCACACACTCACACATTCAAACTACCACACACCCACAACTCACACACTCACACACACTCACACACTCACACACCTCACACACCACACACACTCACACTCACACACTCACACACTCACACCTCACCACACACACACACTCACACTCACACACACTCACACACTCACACTCACTCACACTCCACACTCACACACCACACACTCACACGCTCACACACTCACACACCACACACCACACCACACACACACACACACCACACACACACACACACACTCACACCCACTCACACACCTCACACACACACACCTCTCACACTCACACACTCACACACACACACACTCACACACACACACTCACACACCACACACCCCCACACTCACACTACTCCAACACACATCCTACACACACCCACACACACACACAAACACTCCACCACCCCACACACTCCACACACTCCACACTCCACACTCTCACACACACTTACACTCACACACTCACACACACACACACACACACACACACACCACACACACCACACCACTCACACTCTCACACACTCACACACTCCACACACTCACACACTCCAATCACACACCACACACTCACACTCCACACTCACACACTCACACACACCACACCTCACACACTCACACACCTCACACTCACACACACACCCACACCCACACACTCCACACCCACACACTCACACACCTCACACACTCCACACACTCACACATTCACACACACACACTCACACACTCCCACACACTCACACACTCACTCACACACACACCCCACACCTCACACACTCACACACTACACACTCACACACCACACACTCCACACACACTCACACTACTCACACACTCTCACACATCACACACTCACACACACACACAACACTCGACACTCACTCACACACTCACATACTCACACTAACTCTCTCACACACCACACACACTCACACCACACAAACACTCCCACACTCACTCACCACACCACACACTCACACACTCACACACCTCATCACACCTCCACACTCACACACCACACCACACTCACACACCACACCACACACACTCACACACCACATTCACACCTCACACACTCCACACTCACACACCACACACCCACACACTCACACCTCACACACTCACACCACCTCACACACTCACACTCACACATCACACACTCACACACTCACACACTCACACACCCACACTCACACACTCA
>JARFJB010001449.1:1512500-1552490 GCA_036346205.1 Vesta saturnalis
CACACACACACACACACACACACACCTAACACTACCACACCACACACACACACACACACACACCCAATACAGTATAACAAACTCACAACACACCACCACACACACACACACACACACACACTCACACAGTGACACATCATACACTCACACACCTCACACTCCACACTCACACTCACACACTCACACACTCACACCCACACACTCACACACTCACACCCTCACACACTCAGACACCCACAAACTCACACACTCACACACTCACACACTCACACACACACCACACACTCACACACTGACACGCTCACACACTCACACATTCACACACTCCACACCTCACACTACACACACACACGCACACACACACACACACACTCACACACTCACACACACACACACACACACACTCACACACGCACTCACACACCCACACGCTCCATACTCACACACTCACACTCACACACTCACACACCCACACACACACATCACACACACTCACACACTCCACACCCACACGCTCACATACTCACACACTCGCACACTCACACCCACATACTCACACACACACACACACACACACACACTCACACACTCACACACTCACACACACCACACATCACACACACACTCACACAGTCACACACCACACATTCAAACGCACCCACACACCCACATACTCACACACTCACACACACACACACACACATACACACGCACACTCACACACTCACACACAAGCACGCTCACCCACTCACACACACTCACACTCACACAATGACACACCCCACACTCACACACGCACTCACACGCACACACACACACTCACACGCTCACACACTCACACACACACACACTCACACACACACACACACTCACACACGCACATACACACCACACACTCACACACACTCACACCACACTCACACACACCTCACACAGCCACACACTCACACACACACACACACACACACACACTCACACACTCACATACACACTAACTCTCTCACAAACTTACACATTCACACACTCACACACACACACACAAACACTCACACACTCACTCACACACCACACACTCACACACTCACACATTCCTCACACACCACACTCACACACCACACACCACACTCACACACTCACACACTCACACACTCACACCTCACACACTCACACACTCTCACACTCACACATCTCACACCCACACACTCACACACCCACACACCCACACACTCACACTCACACCACACCACTCACACACTCACACTTCACACACTCACACACTCACACACTCACACACCTCACACACCACACACTCACACACTCACACACTCACACACTCAACACACACACCACACACACACACTCACACACTCACACACTCACATCCACACTAACTCTCACAACACTTACACATCACACACTCACACACACCACACACGCAAACACTCAACACACTCACCACACTCACACACCCACACACTCACACACTCACACATTCTCTCACACACACACATCACACTCACACACACACCACACTCACACACTCACACATTCACACACTCACACTCACACATCACACTCACACACTCACACACTCACACACCCACACACCCACACACCACACACAATCACACCCACACCACACACCACACACTCACACACTCACACACTCACACTCACAGACTCACACACTCACACACTCACACACACACACTCAGACACTCACACCTCACACACTCACACACCCACACACACACACACACACACACACACCACCACACACACACACTCACACACACCACACCACACCACACACACCACCACACACTCACACACTCACACACTCACACTCACCACACTCACGCACTCACCACTCACGCACTCACACACTCACACACTCATTCACACACACTCACACACCACACCACACACTCACACACTCACACCTCACACCACACTCACACACTCACACCACACCACACTCACACTACCTCACACACTCACACACACCTCACACACTCACACACTCACACCTCACACACCTCACACACTCACACACTCCCACACACTCACACACTCACACACTCACACACTCACACACTCACAGCTCACAGGCTCACACACTCACACTCACACACTCACACACTCACACACTCCCACACTCGCATACTCACACACTCACACACTCAAACATTTCCTCGAGTACTTATTAACGCTCTTACAATGGAATAAAGAAGACAAAATACAAAGAATTTGAAATAAAGAGAATGTTAATGTTTAACAAATATTTCTTTCAAAAGATAGCTTTTACAACAACATTTTATAAATATCTATGAAAACGTTTTACTTAGGAAGCATTTCATCAAAAGGTACTCTTTTGATAATAAGATTAGTAATATTTTTAAAAATTTCTGCTAAAGCTTCTTCATAACCAGGTTTGACATCTTCATAAAGTTCTTTCCAGTTTTCATTAAGTAACTTATTCATCTCTGGTCCTAAAGCAGCATCACCGTTGAAGAGATTTTTAAAATCAAATTCAGCTTTTCCTGCATCTAAATTAACAGTGGAACTTACGATTTCCAAGTATTTTTTACCATTCTTTTCAGTATATTCACCGACAAGGTCTATGTTTACCTTGGTATTTTCTGAAAAATAAATATAGTACGACAAGCACATTTGAGAGTAATTTGTGCGTTACTTACTTAATGCTATTTTACAATCACCTTCACCAACAATTGGTACTACCAATATGTTACCATTGAGGTTATAATCAGCGGTCATATACACTTCTTTTGCAAACAGTTTAATGTTCAATTTGAACTCCGTGTCTGTTATAGTTGATCTGGAAACATAAATAAATTAGGAAAGCAAATTTTGTTTAACAATTTTTTTTAGATGTGTCCTAACCAAGTCTGTCAAGTAAAGTTATAATTAGAAAGAAGCATCAAAAATAACTTTTTTGTGCCTTTGTTCTGTAATAGGGCATATGCAGACCGCAAATGCGTTTTCTGGCCTAGGTCGGCAAAAGGAATACTAAATTACAGTTGGTATTCGTTGTAGTGACAAAACTGATAGAATATTCGACATAATCGATATTTGACATAACACAAAGCCTAATCGCGTTACCGTGTATGCGTATGCATCCGTTATTATGTCCGTATTCTGTATTGGTTCCTTATAAAGTACAAATAACATCTATAAATTATTATAAAGTCCACAAATTGGTAAGGTACCTACAAAATTCGAGTAATGAATAATTTCGCAATTGTATTTTTTAGGTTAAATTGGTTGCTGTCAGTTGTCAGTATTGCAAACTTAATTTCAAGGTATGAAATTTGAAATAGTACAAGAATTTTGTTTATTGAACTCGTACTCGCAAACACCCATTTTCTGGCCTTGCAATACAAATAACTATTTAGTGAAATTCCTAGTGTGTATAAATTGTAGGTATAAAAACTTTAAACGCTACAATAGCAATTACAGCATGTATAATGGCTTATCTTGTCTGAAGTACACCTTTTAAACCAAATGCCCAACATTAAGCTTTTTAATTCAAGTTGAAACAAAATAAACTTTATTACCATGTTCGTAGCACCACTTAATTGGAAAACTTCACTCTAGTCTTTAAAATTTTGAATGAGTATTTGTTAAAGTATGTTCATAAATCAGTTTGTGATTGTTATCTACGATTTCATTTGAGCTACTTTAACTTGCTTAATTTATTTTATTTTGCCACCATAATGTTCTTTATACGCAAATGCGGGCGTAATGTGTCTTTATAGCACGGAAATGTCATTGTTGCTAAGCAGCATGATTGACAGCTGACCCATGACATGATATTTCACGTAAGTTGAAAGAATCATTGAAACAACAACCTAACTATACAACTTTTATTAATTTAACATTAATAATATTAATGAAATTTATTCTTTATAAAAATTTCTTGTGAATAAGTTTTGCGTTTTCACCTTCCATTTTAGAATGCAAATTATTTACAAAGAAACAGTACCTTAGCAACAATTGAGCAATATCACAGTATCTTAGTAACAACAAATTAGCCTACTGTCGACTTTATTTCACTGCATTTGCGTTTAAAACTTGCCGAAAATACTGAATCATTTTAAAATTTTGTTCCAATTTCATGGTGCAAAATAAAATAAAACATTGATGTACCACGGCATAATTGATTATGGCTCTCAGGAATATAAAGTCCTCCGCTTCGCGTCGGGCTTTTAACATTCCCTCGAGCCATAATCTTCTGATTATGCCCTTAATATAAATATCTATTATTTTATTATTAAAATCGTTTAATAGTGATAATTTCTCTTATTCAGCTGTACACAATTTTCACTAAAATTCATTAAGTCGAAGATATGTAATATTGAAACGTCTGTATTTTACCGCTTTATCCCTGCGGATGGGTTCTAGGACGTTTCGACAAGCCGATTCAACCACCAGCCGTTTCGCCGGCAGCCGTTTCGCCGCGGCCAGTCCGCCAAGAACAATTTTAATATTTGTAATAACATATTACCAAGTTTTCTGCGCGTATTAAAAAAACAGCATGTCCATTGCTTCTTACATCAATTTTTAATTCTTTTAGGAAAATATTTTAGAAATTTAATATGGTAACGCTTATTTTCTATACCACTACAGATTTACGTAGGCGATAAGGTACAATATCTTAAGTTTCCTTATAATTTAATACAACAATTTCAAGAGTCCATTAAGCTAAGTTGATGCCTTGTTTACTAAAAGATGTTAGAAAATGGATTTAATCTAGCTAATTTAAATATAATTACCTAGAAAACTAGGACTTACATAGTCCATAATGGATAATTGATTTGATTATCAAATTCCACCTCCTCAGCAACTGAAGAAATTTCGTTTGGCTGACGAGAATTTTAAAATTGTGAGGATGTAAATAACAGAACAACCTTGGAGTGTTTGCGTTCTATACAATTACCAATTCGGTCAACCGCTACCTAGTTTATACGTTATTCCAAATATTAAAATTGATCTGGCGGCGAACTGGCCCGGCGACGAACCGCCCGCGGCGAAACGTCCCATACCATGCGGATATTTCTCCATTTATTTTTAGTTAAAAAATGCACGAGGGGCTAAAATAGAGCTATGAATGTCTGCCTCCATTGCTTCTATTCTAAACACTTTTCGTGCTTTAAATGCGAAATAGATAAACATGTTTAATCTATACTGCAGTAAAACAGTATTGTAAGGGTTTTGTAACTATGATCTCATATTAGTTGAGTTAATCGGACTATTTCCACAGTTTTTGTTTTTATAACGCGAATATATATATATATATATATATATATATATATATATATATATATATATATATATATATATATATATATATATATATATATATCACAGGGTTTTCACTTAAAACTCCCACGCCAATATCTCGAAAACGAATAGAAATATTTAATTTCTGTAAAATAGTCAATGTATGGGGTCAAGTAGATATTTTCAAAGTTTAAAAATTCGACGCCTACTAAGAGCTAAGCGTCGCGACGCGTCGAAAATATAAATCGATTGCATTGACTTTGAAATTATGCTCACGCGAAAGAACATGTTATTTATAAACTTTTTGTTATTTACTCGAACTTATTTATTTTACTCATTTCTGACTTAAACTAATAATTGCAATTAACTGCATGATAAAACAAATTAAAATTTTGTTCAAAATTATGTCCATTTGCTCGAATACAACTATCAAACACTTTCAACAGATGAGCTTGGGTCACTTGTAGGAGCGTCCTTATTGTAACAGCAGCACACGCTGCACTAATTTTGTTATTAAGATCAGCCATATCTTCGATAGGTTCTTCATAGACAACGTCCTTTTGGTGACCCCAAAGAAAATAATCGGGTGGTGTAATGTCCGGGGACCTCGCCGGCCACCTTATAGGTCCATTAGTACCTAACGATCTACTGGGTTATTCTCTGTCTAAATACCTCGTTACAATTTCGGCATTATGTGCAGGCGCTCCATCCTGCTGTAGCCACATATTCATTCTAGTCTCAAAGGGCACTTCTTCTAACAGGTCCGGAAGTGTAGTTTGAAGAAATCTTAAATAGTGGTCTGCATTTAAAGTGCCTTGGTAAAAGTGAGGTCCAATAAGGAATCCGTTTAATATGCCGCACCAAACATTGATGCCAAAATTTGCTGATTACCTCTTTCTGTAATCCAACGACGACGGTTGTCGAATCAAAACGAAAGTTGTGTCTGTTCACGATTCCATTATTATGGAATCGACTTTCGTCACTCCATAGAATTTTCAAGAGAAAATTTGCATCTTGGCTATACAAATCGGCAAATCTTGCTAAGAAATTCATTCTTGTGGCGGGATCACCTCGTTCTAATTTATGCACTAGTTTAGTTTTGTAAGGGTGAAAAGAGTTTCTATGTAGAATTCTCCACGATGAACTTATGGAAACACCGGTATTTTCTTTTATTTTGATAGGATATCTTGGGGTTATTATCAACCTGCTGAATTACAGCAGCAGTATTTTGATCATTTGTAGTCGTCTTTTTCTATTTCTCTTAGGTTTTACGAAGCTGCCATATTCTCTTAAGTTATTACATAAACTTGGGAAGTTTTGCATCGGGGACTCTTCTATGCGGATAACGCTGTGCGTAAACTCTTTTTGCTTCTCTACAATTGAACACCAGTAACATGTCTACTTTTTCTTCATTACTAAAGTGAACCATTTTCATATAATTGTTGTTAGTTTTGTTTAAACCGAACAAATTTGAATATTTCTTATGACAAAATGGGACAATATCTTTGACACAGCAATAGCAACATCTGTCACTTGTAATTGCACTTAAAAAAATTGCGATAACAATCGTTGCCACAGTAACTGATTATTCATGGCATTCTTATAAAATCATCCATAATCGCATTTTTTGTCAATCAAGAAACGTTTACTATAAACCGGCATAACTCAGAAATAAGTAAAATAAAATGGACAGAATTTTGAACAAAATTTTTAATTTGTTTTATCATGTAGTTAATTGGAATAATAATTTTTTTTATTAGTTTAACTCAGAAATGAGTAAAATAAATAAGTTCACAAAAAAGTTTATAAATAACATGTTCTTTCGCTTGAGCATAATTTCAAAGTCAATGCAATCGATTTATATTTTCGACGCGTCGCGACGTTTAGCTCTTAGTAGGTGTCGAATTTTTAAACTTTGAAAATATCTACTTCATACATTGATTACTTAAAGAAATGAAATATTCTATTCGTTTTCGAGATATTGGCGAAGTTTTAAGTGAAAACTGTATATATATATATATATATATATATATATATATATATATATATATATATATATATATATATATATATATATATGTGTATATAGTGGATTACTCAGTGGTTCAGTGGCAAAGGTGTCAGACTATGTAAGTAAATGGTTCCAAGTTCGAATCTAGAGCAGTTAAGTGAGATAAATGAATTTGACTCTACTGCAAAAACCGTCCTTCTCAGGATTAACTCTGATGACGAAAGTAGAGTCCCATGGGCGTAGCCAGCTAAGGGCAGGAGGGTAACTGCCCCCTGGAAGAGCAAAAATAAATTAAATCATTTTTAAATTTTAATAAACAAAAATTAAATCTAAAATATACATATTTTCTGTTCTGCATATTTTTTTGTTATCTGTTTTATATATTTTGTTTGTTGTTGTGGTCGTTTGATTGCTTTTATGAACATTTTAAAATTAATTAATAAGCTATAATAAATAAAATTATTCGCGTGTCCTTTGTCACTAAAATATATTTCATCAGCAAAAAACAAAGCTGTTTGAAAAACTGACATAGTGCTAAATATATATTAATAGCGTTTTCGATCTATGCATTTAATGCATTGGTGCACACCAGAATTGTCCCACCAGAATTGGATAAAACGAGTGTTCGATTTACTCTCAGGATACGTCAATTTTAGTGTTCGATTCAACCACTTAACAGTCGGACATTTTGAGAAAAATGGTAAAAAATTGTCTCTTTTTTTTGTTTTCATTTAACTACATTTTTAATCCTATTAATTAATTAAAATAAATTTACTCAATAAGTAGTTTTAGTGTGAAATATTTTGAAACATTCAATACACAATCCTACATCAGAATCCGAAATAAATACTCTTATAACGTACGTAAGACCTGCACCAACAAGTTAAAACAAAAGTTGCCTGAACGAGACTCGGGATCGTCAGTGTACGGAAAAATGTCACCCGAGTGCAGTTCGTGCAAAACTATCAAGTGGTTAAAACACAACTTGCTCCAAATCCTAACATAGGACAATATTTTTTGCAACAACTATTGAGTTAGTGTGTAAGTGCTCTTGTCTAGCGACAGTGTCCTATTTAATAGTGTAACGAAACGCCACTGGTTTTCTTCGAGAAAAATCGAGATACAAGTGAGGAATATACGGGAACAGGCGATGCGAATGTTCTGGCTATTTCTAGGCTCAAAAGGTATATAAAATTGCCTATCCGGCGCGAAGACAGACAGTACAGTACATAGTGCAGGATACGAAGTTGCATACGGCGAATAGAAAGCGAGGCGCGAGATTTAAAAGCGGAATAGTTAAAAGTGTTGAGAAAGTGAATATTTGTGTTGTTTTGTTAACTTTATTGGTTTTAAATAAAGTTGGTGTGAATAGTTATCAGTGTTAAATTATTGCCTGAGAAACAAGAGGGAAAATCCGTAACAATAGTTTTACCACAGAATAAAGAGACAGAAATTACAGAAAAGACAATATGGATATAAGAAATTGGTTACAAAAGGTAAGTTAAATAATTTCAGTAGAAAATTAAATTTTAATTAAAACTTTAGAGTCATTCCATTAGAAATGGTCCAAAATTTGAAAATTGGTTGCTCGACCAGCACCAAATAAAACAAAACTACCATGTAATGATAGCTTATAATGTAGATATGTTATATCCGATGTTAATTTTGTTCAAAATTATTTGTATCGCAACGTTTGGAAAAAATTCAATTGCAGCCCTTTACAAAATTGCCAATTGCTCTTTACTCTTTGCTTGTATCTTGTGAAACAATTTTTATTAGCTTTGGTAAAAGATTCTGTGCATTATTAATATAATTTTATATATTTTCATTATTATGATGCCTTCTAATTATAACAAAAATTACAATAATGCACCGATTTTGACAGCTGATATCTCAAATGGGACTAAATATAAAAACTTGAAATTTTCACATATTAAAGATCAAACAGCACTTTATACGTGCTATTAATTTCATTTTGTGTTTTTAATCTAGAGAAAAAATATTAACATCGGATATAGTATATCCACATTATAAGCTATCATTACATGGTAGTTTTGTTTTATACTAATTTTTATACTAGGGACTAAGAACAAGAATGATATTAGGTTATTATTTTTAGGTCAAAAATCTCTAAAACGGAAAAAAGTTCATGATGACAGTAGTGGAAGTGGAAGCAATGATTGTGATGAAGATGAAAATAAAATGGTCGGAACATCAAAATCGGAATCTATTTTTGAAGGAGGCTCAAGTAGTTCTTCAAATCTACATGAAGCTGTCTCTGGAACTGGGACCTCTAAACAAACTGAAGAACGCGATGGCTACCATGAAAATGACATTGGTCGTTATGTTAGTTGTGCCAATAACTTGCCTTCTGAAAAAGAAGGAATTGTTGACAAACCCTTGGGTTCCATCATCCAATTACGATTTTGCTTCTGATGCCATTCACTTGAAAATAAATTTAACCATCGCTGGTTAGATCAATATACTCCATGGCTGGTGTACTCAAGTCGTTTGAAAGGTGCTCTATGTTTGTATTGTGTTTTATTTCCGCCAAGAATTGCTACAGTTAAAGGAGTTTTGTGGTGATTTATGGTAAGGCCTTACATGAAGTTTAAGGATATACATGAAGATTGTAGAAAGCACGTTGGCAGCCATTACCACAAATCTTCAACAGCTGCTACAAAAGCATTTCTTGAAAATGCTCCTGTTGATGTCCAGTTGCAAATAGGGCACCATAAGACGATTGAAGAAAATAAACAAATATTGTCAGCAATTATTTCATGCATAATATTTTGTGGAATTTATGATTTGCCGCTTAGAGGAAAACAAGGAAATGAGGGAGTTTTCTTTGACCTTTTAAATTTGAGGATTGACTCTGGTGATGAGAAGCTAAAGAGCCACTTGGATAAATGTCAAAAAAACGCAGTCTATACCTCACCAACAATTCAAAATGAGATCATACAATTATGCGGTGAAGTTATCAAAGAAAATATAATCGAAGACTGTAAACGGGCAAAAGCTTATGCTGTAATGACTGATGAAACAGCAGATATCGCTGGAAAACAGCAGCTTTCTATTGATTAAGGTTCTATGATGAAAGCCAAAAAATAATCAGGGAGGAATTTGTAGGCTACATTGAGTTAAAATGTCAAGATGCTTCTACAATAGCTAGCGCAATTCAAAGTTTTTTAGAAGATAATAATTTTTCCGCCGATAATTGTATGGGATTCGGATTTGACGGGTGTTCCACGATGGCCGGCAAAGAAGGTGGTGTACAGGCCATTCTTAAAAAAAAGTACGCTAAATCTTTATTTTTCCATTGCTCCAGCCACAGACTAAATCTTGTGGTCAATGATACTAGCAAGCTACCAGAAATAAGAAACACAATTGCAACGGTTAAAGACACAATAACCTTCTTTCGTGAATCGCCAGCCCGTAGGAAATCGGTTCCAAATCTTTCAAGGCTTTGTGAGACCAGATGGTCTGAAAAATATAAGCGCATAAAAAAATTTTCAGAAAGCTTCACTGACATTGTTAAAGCACTAGAACATCTATCTGTCGAAGGAAACTATGCAACAAGAAAATCTGCCTACCAATTGCACTATGCAGTTACTAAACCAATATTCATCTTAGGCTTAAACATAATTGCAATATACTCTGCAATTTTGGAACCCGTTGTAAACGTTTTACAAGGTAAAAGTATGAATTTGGTTATGGTGAAGAAACATATTGATGATATTCTAGATGTAATCAAAGAAGATAGACAAGATGTCGAAAATGTTTCTTATGAATTATTTAAAAAATCACTTGATATCGCAGAGAAAGTAGGGGTTGAGTTGTCAGTACCACGAGTCACTCAAAAGCAAGTACACAGAAGTAATCCACCATCTAAGTCTGCAGTTGAATACTGGAAGCGGTCAATAATCATCCCTATCTTGATTCTTTAACTTCGTCTTTGGATGCTAGATTCTCCAACGAAAATACACCTGCTTTTGCTTTAACTTATCTTCATCCTTCAAGCATGCTCAAAATGGCTTCAAAAGATTTCAAAAATAATGCAGAATCTTTCATGGAATTTTATAAGTTGGGTGATGTCTCTGCAGAATTAGATTTGTGGTACAATATGTGGAAGAAAAAGAATTTAGCAGAAGACAAATTAAAGGACATTGAAGTGGCTGGACTTTTGGAGGAAGCTAATGTTTTTTTCCCTGCAACAAGGCACGCACTGCTAATATTAAGTGCTTTCCCATCCACTACTGCTACCGTGGAAAGATCATTCAGTACCCTGCGAAGGGTAAAAACCTGGCTCAGGAGTACAATGGGTGATGACAGACTCACTGGGTTGTGTTTGATGAGTGTGCATCGAAAATTTTTGAAGGAAAATCAGGACTGCATAGTGAAGAAAGTTTTGGATAAATTTAGTTTAAACCCAAGAAAAATGTTATTAGTTTAATTTAAGTATAATTAAAATCTCAAAGTTTTGTATTCATTTGCCTTTTCTTTTTATCCTAAAATTTTACATTTTGAACGACCATGGACCATGGTTTGCCCCCTGTTATAAATCCTGGCTACGCCCTTGTAGAGTCCGGTACCGAAATGTCGCGTTATAAAACAAAACTGTGGAAATAGTCCGATCAACTCAAGGAATATATCACAGTTACAAAACTCTTACATTACTGATTTACTGCAGGGTAGATTAAAACTGTTTTATTTCGCATTTAAAGCACTAAAAGCAATTAGAATAGAAGCAACGAAGGCAGACATTCATAGTTCTGTTACAGAATTTTAACGTAGCAAAGCGTTCCGGCCCCGAACTTAAGCTTTAACCAATCGTGCATTTTTCGAACTTAAAATAAATGGAGACGTATCCGCAAGGATAAACCGGTAATTTTAGGACGGTTGAATATTACATGTCTTCGACTTGAATTTTAGTGAAGATTCTGTACAGCTGAACAAAAGAAATGATCACCATTAAACGAGTTGAATAATAAAGCAAAATAAACAAAACAAGTTAAGATAGCCCAAATTAAATCGTAGATAGGAATTACAAGATAACTGTGAAGTTTCCCAATAAGTGGTACTACAAACACGGTGGTAAGGTTTATTTTGTTTTAACCTGAATTAAAAAGTTAAATGTTGGGTATTTGGTTTAAAAGAAGTACTTCAGACAAGATAAGCAATTATATTTGTAGTAATTCAAAACTTTGGAGCAAATGTAATAAAAGAAAGTAAGGTTATGACAAACGTACAAGTTAGAGCAGCAGTCGGCAGAAGCATCGCTTTCTATAGGGATAGTGAATTCCACGCACTGGTGTGCTGTACGACTGACATAGTAAGATAATAACGATTATGTTGAGATTTCTCTTTGATTTATTATAGACATTTTAAAATTTTCTTTGCTCAACAATCTTGAAATAAACGTAGGAAGTTGAGCGCAATAAAATAATTCCCTTTAATCAAAAAAGAAGACGAAAGAAGACATAAATTCCCAATCAACCTACATTATCACTTGCGCAACATACAAATACTACAATAGATACAATCGACTTTGATGCCACCAAACCATTGGTGTACAATTGAACAACGGACAGCTTCGATAACCCGACATGCAACAAATGAAGAGAGGAATCCGAAGAGTATGAATTTAAGAGACGACACCCTTAGAAAATCAATAAATTAAAAACAGTATTGAAACATAAACAGGTACATCAAAAAGGTGAAAGTGCAGGTAAAAAACAAAAACAAGGCAAACCACCACCGAAGCAGAAAGAAATAGCAGCATATGTAGAGGCGCAAATACTTGTTATAACTATGTGTCTGTTTTAGAAATAAATATTTTGATGTTTATATTTTTGAAAAGCTAAGAAAGAACTTCAGCTGATGGTTGCCAAGTCAACTAAAACATGCAAGTTTATATTAGTATTAAAAATCGCACCCTCTAGGAAAGTTCTAAGCACGCCACTGAATTCGGCACTTCGCAATATATAAGTATGTACCGTGGACGAAATATATCAGTCTAAAACAACTGAAACAACGAGATGGGGACACACGGTACATGTATCCGAATTGAGGCAAAATTTTAAAATTTCGAAAGCGTAACTTGAAACTTGTCACATGGAAACAAGAACTTAAGATAATATTAATGTACAATAACATCAACATAACAGATAATTTTAAACCACAGCTTAACTCATCGGAGGCTTACTTTTAATGGAGAGCTCTTTTATTTATTAGCAGGTCGTAAGAGATTCCAGAGATACGTCTACAGCTATAAACTAGGCTTGCATAGGCTGTCAGACGCCACTCATTATTGTTAAGTAATTAAAATACAGAAATACGAAAAAATTGTACCTTAATTTCATATGTAATCTTCATAATTGAAACAATGAGATACTTTCAAATTGCATAAAATCACGTGTGGCGTAGTCCTGAAGTAAACCACCATTGACACTAATTTTGACTTTTGTTATTAAGGCATTATCAAAATTCATAACTTTGATTATTTCTACATACACCATTTTTGTTGTTTATTATTTATTAATAATACTACACTTGCTATATTGCGTTTTATTTACGTTAACTTTCTCACCTAAAGAGAAAGTTATTATAAATGGTCCAAAATTCCAAAATTAAACTGAGACCGAAAATATATGTTTTGAGGGCTTCTGAATTCAGAAAAATGTCTATGTGCGTGCGGGGTGCATGCGTGTAATGAGCTCTTAGACGCGATGTCTCTAAAATTGAAAAGAGATGGCATTCATTATTTATATATTTATACTATATATATATATATATATATATATATATATATATATAATATCTAAGAGATTGTTTACTCGACGTTTCTGAAGATGTAATCTTTTGTACGTAATGTATATATGTATGCTGGGAATCCATCACTGTTGCTGAAAGAGCGCGGAAAGCTGGGGCAGCATGAAACACGTTTCCTTTCATTTCCTTTTTTATAATTAGGAATTACTCTAGATACACAAAATGGATTAATTGTGCGCTACTTCATTTGAAAGAAACGCCAACTGATATGATGACAAATATGTTTCAGAGCATCAAAAAATGAGAATATTTGACTTGTGTCTCGTTGACAACGTAAGTAAAACAAAATATGCTTAAATACTTTTTCTAATTCAGCATTCTTATAGATACACAAAGTGTCGAAAGGAATTAATCGCACCTCGTGTGGATTGAATAAAATAGCAAATGATACGAGAGCGAACACTAAGAAATGTGCCAGTGCATGAGTTCTGAACAACATTTTTGTAATCGTTTACATAAAGTAGAAAAACTATCATAAAACTGTAATTTTGGCAATCTTAATGACAAACGTCAACTGTAATATACAAACGGAAAAGCTTACGTGTGTAGTTCCTGTAATATGAGGCTCTGCAGTGAATTATCTTTTATCGAACTCATCTAATTTATTCGCTTCGGCCCTAACGGGTGCTCGGCAACTAAATTCCACATTCGTCTTAGAAGCTTAGATTCACTGTCTAGGATCATAGCTAACTATCTTGCGCTGCTTCGCTCGCAAATGAGGTTATTGTGGTAAAATTACTGTGCAGTAACAGACGTCAAAAAGATCTATGACGGAAAAGTACAAACTTTAAATCTACTACGATCTCTACTTTATAAATGACTTCCTATTACAACAGAATTATGGTATCTGCTAATAACTAAAACAAAATCAAATTGTACCCCATAATCTTAACGAAATAAGCACTTAATGTTATTTTAAGGTTACATTTATAAGTGTAGTTTAGGTTGGGAATACTTCATTCAGTTATTCTTAGAAGGTACGATAAAAGTGGTAGCAACATAATTTTGGTGACAGAAGTGGTTTAAAAAATGTTATTTTATTTGATTTAAAGCAACACAAAAAGCGCTGTATATTGCGGCTTGTCACGCTATAACGCGATGTTCGCTCTTGCAATATAAATTAACATTAAAATGAGCGAATAGAACTCTCGATAAACAAACATTGAACGTAATGTATAAAATGGTCTAATTTTATATGACTGAATGTTTCCACATTACATGAACTGGTACACAAGTATTATTTATAGGGTATTGCTAAATAAATAAATAAGAACATGTTTAACAAACTCGGTCTAACTCCGGTAGCAAACTCTTTCTTGGGAAGCACCTTAAATAATCCTTATCTTCATAGGCACGGGATGCCCTATCTAATGGCAGAATTGCCATGATTTGTTTTTCTAATTCATTCTTTATTTTTGTGTGGAAAATTCATAACCTTTGATTTTGTTAAAATTAATCGTTTTTGAATAGTCTGATCTTAAATGAAACGTGAACTAATTTTAATTAAACCACGTTTCTTAAAAATTAGACATCGCTAAAAGGTCTGGTTAATTTGGTAGTCCCTAATTAATATTGTTTGAGAAATATTGCGCATTTAAGAAAAGGCTTGTTTTTACTGCCAAACAAAGTATTAAATATGTATTAAACGTGTTTTGCTTAAGGTCAGATTAATGTCGAAAATAAAATTCGTGCCAGAATTTAGGTGTTTTTATAAAGTCTGGTCACCCAATTATTTTTCATAAATTAAGCGCTTAATATCTCACATTCTTATGTCATTATTTCTCATTTTACGAGAGCTTTGACCTGAAAAACGTTGCTGAATTTAGCAACACCCTGTATATTGCAATACATAAGCTCATATTTGGTATACATATTTTCAACTTGCGAGTTTCCTAATCAAAATTAACTTTAACCTGGGATTAAACAGCGCATACGTTGTATGAACCACAAATAAATCACAATTAACTAACCTCCTAATTTAGACAGGTTTCTCGCGACAGTAAAATTTTTGGCTGTAATCGTGATAACGCAGCCTCATTCTGTCTAGAAGATGAAAAATGAAAGGAAAACTAAACTAAATGGTAACCTAGGATCCTCTCAATGGATTGTAAAGTTGGATCCTAGGTTACAGTAGATTTGTTTGTTTTATCTCGACGACAGCCAAAATTTTACTGTCGCGAGATATTCCTATTTTATAAGGTTGGTAGAAATTAAGTTTCAGATTGGTGTATAGTATTGATATTACTTTAGAGTGTTTTATTTTGACAGCTGGTTTTAGATGATTCAGCAAAGATATATGTGTGACTGTAGTATGCCAATTATTTATTAACTTTTTACAAAATTTAGAGGTTACGTAATTGTATTGTACATTTATATTATGAAATGAAACCGTGCTGAAAATATCTCAATAAAGGAAGATTATTCACTTTTAGGGCTTGTTTCTCAATATGCGTCTGCTATTAAAACTAAAAATACAGATGCAGACAACAATAAAATAAAAGCTGCCGCATGAGAGAAAGTACCTGCATTGTACAACCAAAGCAGTGTAATTTATAGAGATGTAAACACACTGAAAAACAAGGACAACAATTAAAAAAGTACCTGCAAGAGGTATTCTGAAATTAAAAACATGCTGCTGGTATTGGTGGTGGACCTCCCATTAATGTTGAGGTTAGTGAAGTCGATAAGACTATTAAAGATATTTTAGGGTAACAGATGACTGGCAAAGTTTCACGCTTTGGCGATGATGAGCCTATGGAAACAGTTGAAGATAAGTAAGGTTAGAGATACTTAACCGTCGGCTAATCCACACTGTTTGGCGGTGTTATGTAACCCTGGGTTAAGTCTAACGTAATCGTAGATTAACTTTTTTTTCCTACATAATTCGAGGTTAGCAGTAACTCTACGTTAACTCGAGATGGTACAACGCACATTTTGTGAATGGATTTACGCGTTTCACTATGGTTGAAACATTTTACACAGGCGAATTCAATAAGCTTAAAATATATAGGGTGTTTCATTAAAAGAAATATAACTTCGGAGGATATCCCGAAAAGAGAAACATATTTTTAAACCAATTACACCGTCAAAATCTGCGCAAAAGTATTTACATTTTCGATAGCTTTTAATGTGACTGACATACAAGAGGAGTGTCTAATTTGAAAAAATCAGCTTATGCTTCAAAAACGAAGTACGTTAAGACCATTATGCAAACGACGTCGTTTGTTTGATAAAATATCTCGTGTGAAACAACACTCGAACTTTCAACACACGAAGTAGAAATTGAAGTAAATAAAATAATTTTAATGACAATAATTCTTTGGATAATTATGCAACCTCCTTTAAAATACGTTCATAACGAAAATAGGCAACATCGTAAAAAAGAAAAACAATAAATGTCAGAGAGACGTTTAACATGTGAGAAAGAGGTTAACTCATTTTCTTCTTTAATCAACTTTAATGCATTTTGGGTTCGTACTAAAACACTTTATAAGGAAAAGCTATGTGAAATTAAATAATCTTTAAAACTATATCTTCAGATTTTCTTACAAAGTTAATCTTTATTCAGATACTGAGAAAATTGGAACCATATTATGAATTGTTGCCGCCAAATTACGCCTTGCATAAAAAAATTGTACTCAACAATTAATCCATATGTTTAAGACCTGTACCTAAGAATCTTTATAACTTTGAAATATGGAGCTGTCTCAGAAATATTTGGGAAGAACCAAAAACTGACACTAATAAACCTACCTCTTCACCGCTGGATTTCTCCCTCAATCTAACCAACTCCAGGGGAAACGAAATGAAACTTAAATACCAAATTTCAAGTACGTACGTATTATGGTTCTGGAATTTTCGTGGATACTAACAACTACACAGACATTCAAACACAGACACACACACACACACACACACACACACACACACAGATGCAGACGCAGACGCATACACAGACGCAGACGCAGACGCAGACGTAGGCGCAGACGCGAACGCAGGCGTGCACGCACACGCACACGCAGACGCAGACGCAGACGGAGACGCAGACGTAGACGCAGACGCAGGCGCAGGCGCAGAACGCAGACGCAGACGCAGACGCAGACGCAGACGCAGACGCAGACGCAGACGCAGACGCAGACCTTTGATTTTGTTAAAATTAATCGTTTTTGAATAGTCTGATCTTAAATGAAACGTGAACTAATTTTAATTAAACCACGTTTCTTAAAAATTAGACATCGCTAAAAAAGTCTGGTTAATTTGGTAGTCCCTAACTAATATTGTTTGAGAAATAATGCGCATTTAAGAAAAGGCTTGTGTTTTTACTGCAAAACAAAGTATTAAATATCTATTAAACGTGTTTTGCTTAAGGTCAGATTAATGTCGAAAATAAAATTCGTGCCAGAATTTAGATGTTTTTATAAGAAGTCTGGTCACCCAATTATTTTTCATAAATTAAGCGCTTAATATCTCACATTCTTATGTCATTATTTCTCATTTTACGAGAGCTTTGACCTGAAAAAGGTTGCTGAATTTAGCAACACCCTGTATATCGCAATACATAAGCTCATATTTGGTATACATATTTTCAACTTGCGAGTTTCCTAATCAAAGATTAACTTTAACCTGGGATTAAACAGCGCATACGTTGTATGAACCATAAATAAATCACAATTAACTAACCTCCTAATTTAGACGAGTTTCTCGCGACAGTAAAATTTTTTGCTGTAATCGTGATAACGCAGCCTCATTCTGTCTAGAAAATGAAAAATGAAAAAGGAAAACTAAACTAAATGGTAACCTAGGATCCTCTCAATGGATTGTAAAGTTGGATCCTAGGTTACAGTAGATTTTGTTTTGTTTTCATCTCGACGCCAGCCCCAAATTTTACTGTCGCGAGATACTCGTTATTTTATAAGGTTGGTAGAAATTAAGTTTCAGATTGGTGTATAGTATTGATATTATTTTAGAGTGTTTTATATTGACAGCTGGCTTTAGATGATTCAGCAAAGAATATATGTGTGACTGTAGTATGCCAATTCTTTATCATTAACTTTTTTTACAAAATTTAGAAGTTATGTAATTGTATTGTACATTTATATTATGAAATGAAACCGTGCTGAAAATATCTCAATAAAGGAAGATTATTCACTTTTAGGGCTTGTTTCTCAATATGCGTCTGCTATTAAAACTAATATACAGATGCAGGCAACAATAAAATAAAAGCTGCCGCATGAGAGAAAGTACCTGCATTGCACAACCAAAGCAGTGAAATTTATAGAGATGTAAACACACTGAAAAACAGGGACAACAATTAAAAAAAAGTACCTGCAAGAGGTATTCTAAAATTAAAAAAACATGCTGCTGGTATTGGTGGTGGACCTTCCATTAATGTTGAGGTTAGTGAAGTCGATAAGACTATTAAAGATATTTTAGGGTAACAGATGACTGGCGAAGTTTCACGCTTTGACGATGATGAGCCTATGGAAACAGTTAAGATAAGTAAGGTTAGAGATACTTAACCGTCGGCTAATCCACACTGTTTGGCGGTGTTATGTAACCCTGGGTTAAGTCTAACGTAATCGTAGATTAACTTTTTTTTCCTACATAATTCGAGGTTAGCAGTAACTCTACGTTAACTCGAGATGGTACAACGCACATTTTGTGAATGGATTTACGCGTTTCACTATGGTTGAAACATTTTACACAGGCGAATTCAATAAGCTTAAAATATATAGGGTGTTTCATTAAAAGAAATATAACTTCGGAGGATATCCCGAAAAGAGAAACATATTTTTAAACCAATTACACCGTCAAAATCTGCGCAAAAGTATTTACATTTTCGATAGCTTTTAATGTGACTGACATACAAGAGGAGTGTCTAATTTGAAAAAATCAGCTTATGCTTCAAAAACGAAGTACGTTAAGACCATTATGCAAACGACGTCGTTTGTTTGATAAAATATCTCGTGTGAAACAACACTCGAACTTTCAACACACGAAGTAGAAATTGAAGTAAATAAAATAATTTTAATGACAATAATTCTTTGGATAATTATGCAACCTCCTTTAAAATACGTTCATAACGAAAATAGGCAACATCGTAAAAGGAAAAACAATAAATGTCAGAGATGTTTAACATGTGAGAAAGAGGTTAGTTAATTCATTTTCTTCTTTAATCAACTTTAATGCATTTTGGGTTCGTACTACAACACTTTATAAGGAAAAGCTATGTGAAATTAAATAATCTTTAAAACTATATCTTCAGATTTTCTTACAAAGTTAATCTTTATTCAGATACTGAAAAAATTGGAACCATATTATGAATTGTTGCCGCCAAATAACGCCTTGCATAAAAAATTGTACTCAACAATTAATCCATATGTTTAAGACCTGTACCAAATTTCAAGTACGTACGTATTATGGTTCTGGAGTTTTCGTGGATACTAACAACTACACAGACATTCAAACACAGACAAACACACACACACACACACACACACACACACAGACGCAGACGCAGACGCATACACAGACGCAGACGCAGACGCAGACGTAGTTGCAGACGCGAACGCAGGCGTGACGCACACGCACACGCAGACGCAGCCGCAGACGCAGACGCAGACGCAGACGCAGACGCAGACGCAGACGCAGACGCAGACGCAGACGCAGACGCAGACGCAGACGCAGACGCAGACGCAGACGCAGACGCAGACGCAGACGCAGACGCAGACGCAGACGCAGACGCAGACGTAGGCGCAGACGCAGACGTAGACGTAGCGCAGACGTACACGCAAACGCAGACGCAGACGCAGACGCAGACGCAGACGCAGACGCAGACGCAGACGCAGACGCAGACGCAGACGCAGACGCAGACGCAGACGCAGACGCAGACGCAGACGCAGACGCAGACCCAGACGCAGACGCAGGTGTAGGCGCAGGCGTAGACGCACACGCACACACACGCACACGCACATGCACACACACACACACACACGTAAGCGCACGCACACGCACACGCACACGCATACGCACACGCACACGCACACGCACACTCGCACACACACACACACACACACACACACACACACACACACACACACACACACACACACACACACACACACACAGACATCATGGCCTATCTTGGTGAAGCTTTGTCAAACATTGTAAAATGAGAAGTCGATTTAACAATACTGAAAAAGTAGTAGGTTTATTTTCGTGATTATGTAGGTGGTGCTCCTTGGTAACGCAGTAATTAATCCTATTATTTAGTGAAAAAAATGTTTCTCAGTTTGTAATTTTTTAATAACAAAGAAGTAAGTTAATTAAATCACTAACTAGATAGTTGTTATAAGTTAGTTGGTTTTATAATGCAATGCATGCCGCCCGAAATTGTCGTTGAAGCAAATGAAGCAGTATCGTGCCTCAGACCGTCGAAACCTGGTGAAAAGTACTTTGCTGTGTATGAACACTTTATTCACTGATGAAAAGAATGCGAACATTTATTCGGAAAATGTACTTCTTGCGTACTTTAACAAGGTGCAAAAAGACATAAAATGGAAATCTTCGACAATGTGATGCCGTTATTCCATGATCACATCCGAATTAATTATTAAGCATGGAATGAATATGAGTCAATATTTAAAGTTACGATGTTTTCTGAAAAAGGCAAATGAAGGATATTATGCAAAAAAGTAAAGAATATTTACTAAAGAACAGTTTGAATGTTTTTTAATGGATGCGCCGGGCGTAGCCTGTTTTAGGAATAAAGGCAAATTTAAATCAGTGTGTGCGGCGTGTGCGGCGTGTGCTGTGTTTGCGTTGTGTGCGTGTGTGCATTGTGTGCGTTGTGTGGTGTGGGTGTCGGTTGTGAGGTGTGTGCGGTGTGTGTGCGTGTGCGTGCGTGTGCGTGTGCGTGTGCTGCGTGCGTGCGTGTGCGTGCGTGTGTGGTGTGTGTGTGTGTGTGTGTGTGTGTGCGTGCGTGCGTGCGTGTGTGTGTGTGTGTGTGTGTGTGTGTGTGTGTGTGTCTGAGTCGATTAAATATGTTCTATGCAATTTTTTCAGTTTTTTCAATATCTAAATAACGATTAATTTTGTAAGAAAAAGTGAAGATGTATATTTTAATTTTAAAGAAAATTTAACTTTATATAACTTTTCTTTCTAAAGTTTCTTAATATGACGCAAATAAAGTCTAAAAATTAATTAAATATGAATGAAAATGGTTAAGTGTTACTGATATGTTGTAAAAGCGGCGGCTTTGGAATTTTTTTAAGTTAATGTATTTATGTCCATTAAACTCTATTTCTCATGAAGTTTTAAACGTCTGTTTGACGTAGATTATTATTTTCGTTTGCATAATGTTGCCTTTTTTCGTAATAAACTTATTATAAAAGAGGTGCATAATTATCCTATAAAATTTGTTATTAAAATTATTTCATTTCTTTAGTTTGCATTTTGTAGATTGGAAAGTCTTGTGTTGATACTTTGTCGTTACAGTTGTGTTACATGAGTATGTCAGTTGTTGACATTTTCATCTTCGAGTCGAAATGAAAACTTTGGTGTAAAAACCAGGTAAATCCATTTTTTAGCCAAATTGACTTTCACATACATTCAGGGTTGTGAGATGGATGCGGAATCAGGTAAGTACCATGCCATTTATGTGATATATCTAGAGTTTCACTTGCCTGGTCTAGTAATGGTAGAAAATCAAGTAAATCCAGGGAGATACCTGGTTTTGCACTGAAATAAATTTGTGACGGTGGGAATTTGTATCGAATCGTCGTGTAGCATGCAAGTTTAGTATGCATGTTATATCATTATTAGAATATCGTTCACTATCTAGGAGGATACTTCACGCGCTAAAATGTCGGCGTCAAAAGAACAACCTTTTCAATCGTCAGGAAGCAAATATAAACCGAGTGACGAAGATAACTCTGGGCAAAAAAATACTACTACAAACGCATTCACTGTCCGAGAGGTGGGAAAAACTTAGAAAAAGTAAAAGAGCACAAGAAGAAATGTATACGTAGGTTTAATATTTCAACCGTGTTAACATCTAATATTGTAAATATCAGAACCACAACAAAAGTTTTTATTTACTATTATTATAGGTCTGCAAAGGAACCCTAGTCTGGCCAGACATATGGGAATTAAATGTAAATGCCGCTTAAAAGGTTGTAAGTTAATTGGCTATGATAAAGTTCAAACAAATTTTGCCACTATCACAGATGATACAACCCTATCCTTTGTCTGTTAAGGAGAAAAAAGCTACTGATGTAAAAGTTCTGTTATTTAAACACGTACCTGCCGCCGATCTATGGTACTATCGAATGATCTTCGGAGAATCCGAAGATATTGAGGTTCCAGAAAACTTAAAACAGTGGAGGATGTTAATGACTCGGATTCTTCATTTATGTAAGACAGTGGATTTATAGTTTAGTTCATATGTTTACTATGTGTTTATTTCATTACTTTTCAATATATTTGGGACAAAAACCAGGTAAGCTCAAATTTTCAAAATTAAAAAATAATAAATTCGTTCATTTTCTAGGTTCTACATTTATGGAAAATTTGTCCCTTTTCACTTTTCTTACATGAAACAAAAGTTTTTTCAATTTCCCACAACTTTTTATAACGTGCCTTAACTGGCTTTTGCACCAACGTCTTCAAATATTTTCGGATTTGCTTTAGAATAAATTGAACGTTAGATTAACTATAACCTCGACTTTGGCAATTTGATAGTTGAATTAAAACATGTCAGAACCACAAACATAAATACCTCCGTTTTTGGGTTTTTAGCGAAATCAATTTCAAGGATTTGAAAACGTGATACTCTTAATACATGTATTCTTTACATGTTTTAAAATGTGTGTTTATAACGAATATCGTAATCCGTTTTGTGTATTTTTGTGGTATTTTAGAATGGCAATATCATAATTATTTTTAACTCGAAACCGAACAAAATGTAGTATCGAATTATTCAAGCTTGTTCCCAAAAGTGTTTTGGTTAAGGTTTATCTAGCATTAAAAATATGCCTTCATTGTAGACATTTAAAATATTTTCCTTGTAGTAAATAAAAATGTAATTTGTGGTTAAATATACTGAGTTAATGTTTGCGGATTAACTTAAGGGTATTGTTTTCTTGCAATTAAATGTATTTACTACTTACTCGACAGCTTTTACTGTAGCTTGAGCGATATTATGGATTTCAACGTTTTTGTAATTTTGAACAACATGAACAGCTCCTTTTCCTTCGCCAATAGTCAAACTAGGTATTTTAATCGGTTCAATGGTATCCAGCTTAAAATCTGGCAACCCTGTTAAAATACAGCAATCATTAATAAAAAAGTTATTTAATGCAGTTTATATTACCTTTCGACATAACTGTTAAGGCATCCTGAACAGCTGATTTTAAACAATCGTTAATTTTAGGATTAGTACGTTTACATATCGGAAAATCGGAGGCTAATGAAAGAATTATTATAGTTAAAAATATTTACGAGAAATGGGTAAACTTACGAAGTGACAGGGCTGATGCATTATATAATACTGTCAGGAAAAAGAACAACACTAAGAAATTCATTTTGACTTTATGATTTCAGTCGACCAATTGGACTTCTTATATACGAAGAATGTAATGAGCGTTTCCCCTTGTAAACACATTTTTGTTTTCTTTATATCACAATTAAATTTAACACGTCTGTAACAGAATTAATCTTGAAATGAAGGTTAGCAAGTACAATAATTTTAATATGTGTTTTTGTGACAGTTTTATTAACAAAATGTTCAATTTGTATGAAGAAGATACAAACTGCCTTAACACTTAACGCAGATTTGGATTTAGATTATTTTGCATTTTGACATTAATTAGGGATAGTAAAAGTGTTGTAAGTGCCCATTGTAAACATGAATTAAACAAAAATATTTTTACCACAAAAACCTTGAAATTAAACCTGTACTACCATCAATTATTTTTACTCTAAATTGGCAAATCACTGCTTGGTTGTAATTAACTAATCAAACATCTACCTACCTTGAGATCAATTAGTTGTGGTTAAAAATACCCAATTTAAATTTTTTGAGTCTGTATGCTAATGTTAATGAAATAATTCAACAACTTCTTGAAATATTACGCAGTTCAAATGTGAATAAAATAAGATTAGAGAGATGTGATTTATGTTAAGATCACTATGGAAGTGTGTGTCAATCTTAGAATATATATTCTAAGGTGTCAACATACTGGAAAGTTCAAACAGAAGAAAATAAAATAAAAATGTAATGAATAATGAAATTTACAATTATTTATTTTATTTAACCCTACTTATTATATGTGTAACAAAATAAATTTTTCAATAAATCGACACAATTCCAAATATTATTTAATACCGTGCCCGTTTCAATACCTTATAAATACTTTATGATTTGTTACCATGACTACTTGTGACTTTACTTCTACACTTTCTCTTCATAAAGATATATCAGGCAGCTTCTTTCAATAAGTCCGTATCATGTAAGGAGCTGTTGGGGTCGGTTAAGTTGGCCCTCCCAATAAAGATTACGATATGATATTACTATGTAATAATGCGCTCGATATGCGCTTAAATGCGCCACTGAAAATAACTTTTCCGCCGTTATAGTTTTTAGATATTTTGAAAAACATTTGGGGGTGCAAGTTCACTCATCCCCTCCCCACATTAAGCATTTCACTATGTATTTTGATGCCAACTTATCCCTGTAGTTATGCGCTAAAATGCGCCACTTGATTAAAATTTTGCGCTACTCCCGTATGGCCATAACGAAACATAGAAGGTGGGTGGGGCTAAATTGATGTTTTAAAAATGCACTTTCTTAAAAATTCTTAATGCTATACGTGCTCTTTAATTATGCGCTGAAATGCGCCACATGAATAAGTTTTGCGCCGTTACAGTTTTGAGATATTTTGAAAAGTTCAAGTTCACTCAGCCCCAACTCCCCATTAAGCATTTCACTATGTATGACACATGACGATAATTCTTTGAGGTATTGAAGGTCGTGCTGGAGATCCGGGTTCAGGAATTTCTTCTCGATCTTTGTCTTTCTTTCCCGCTTGGAGGGTTTCCATATTTTCATTGAGTGTACGTCCTTCTTGAATTTGTTAGAAATTTCGTCGCAGTGTGTCGCATTCCCCATGTGGGGTTCGTTTAAATTTCAAATGTACAATAACGTTAGTATCATAATTTCACCTCTTTTCCCCTCAGCCATCATTTACTTCATGTATTGTTAATTATCATTGCTTGAAAATGAAACTAGCGTTAGTTTCGAAACGTGTCGCTTAAAGCTTAAAATATTATTGCTTAAACATTACTCAAATTTTACCTCTGCTACTATTGCTGGTTGTAGTTTAAATACTTATAAAAACATAATCGTCACTTTTCGCTACGACAATGATACGGGGGTGGACTTTTATTGGGTAGTTACTACTCCATTACACACCTCACCAGGAAGTTACAGCGTATCTAGTATTTTTTCCTATCTTTGCCAATATCTCGGATCATTTGACTCGGCTATATAGTTAGTATGTACTTTAACCTGATAGAATATCTGAAAGTGGAGTTGATGGAGATGTTGATACATTGATATTCGAAAAAATCGATATCCCAAAAATTTTTGAAGTAAAATGAAATCCAGCAGTGGTATCGGAAATTTTAAGATATCAGTGATAGGTTCATTTACTTTAGGAAAAAAGGATTTATTAACATTTATTTTATCAAAATACAACTCAAGACGTATAAAGGAACATTACAATTCTTACTTCCTTTGTCGGTAAAATATTTTCTTTTTTGTTTCTTAAGTCATTGTATTCTTCCCACATATTATTATGTCGTTTGCAATATGCAACAAAATGACCTAAACCCAAACCTTCCATATGTCCAGTGTATCCAATTACTGCTCTTAATAAGTATGTGGCAGTACCAAATGTAAAGTGGTGTGGAACGTCATTTAATTTATATAACCTTTCCATTTGCATGGTATCAAGGGACACAGGCTGTATAAATGAATGAGGGCCGCGTATTTAGTTCTAGTTTCATTTTCAAGCAATGATAATTAACAATACATGAAGTAAATAATGGCTGAGGGAAAAGAGGTGAAATTATGATACTAACGTTATTATACATTTTAAATTTAAACGAACCCACATGGGGAATGCGACACACTGCGACGAAATTTCTAACAAATTCAAAAGGACGTACACTCAATGAAAATATGGAAACTCCTCCAAGCGGGAAAGAAAGACAAAGATCGAGAAGAAATTCCTGAACCCGGATCTCAGCACGACCTTCAATACCTCAAAGAATTATCGTTATGTGTCATACATAGTGAAATGCTTAATGGGGAGTTGGGGCTGAGTGAACTTGAACTTTCAAAATATCTCAAAAACTGTAACGGCGCAAAACTTACTTCATGTGGCGCATTTGAGCGCATAATTAAAGAGCACGTATAGCATTAAGAATTTTTAAGAAAGTGCAATTTTTAAAAACATCAATTTAGCCGCCCACCTTCTATGTTTCGTTATGGCCATACGAGTGGCGCAAAATTTTAATCAAGTGGCGCATTTTAGCGCATAACTACAGGGATAAGTTGGTATCAAAATACATAGTGAAATGCTTAATGGGGATGAGTGAACTTGCACCCCAAATGTTTTCAAAATATCTAAAAACTATAACGGCGCAAAAGTTATTTTCAGTGGCGCATTTGAGCGCATATCGAGCGCATTATTACATAGTAATATCATATCGTAATCTTTATTAGCAACTAACCGACCCGAGCTGTTGGATGTTCCAATAAAAGTTGCCGTGAAAAAAATGTCACTTGTCATAATTATTATTGTAATTAGTGATTATTCCTGTACTGACGTGTTTATTTTTCTTTTAATAAAATAATTAAAACCAACTTACTGGTGTTTGAAAAGCTTCATTAAACAATTGATTATGGGCCCAGACACCCTACAATAACAGGAAGCTTGGAACGTACAGTACAAGTTAAAATCAGTTTCGGGTGTTGTTTTAAAAACCGATTCTGAGAACACACGAGAAAGTATGAAGTGGCGTGGGCTAATCTAGTGTCGAAATTTAATGGTGATAACTGGCAAGCATGGAAATTCGAAACTCAAGTCATCTTGAAAGGACGTGGACTGTTTGAAATTGTGTCTGGAGTTTCAGTGAAACCAGAGGATGAAGCAGGCAAGTCAAATTGGATTAAACAAGATGCTAGAGCTCAAGAAATTATCGTCACAAGAATTGAGCATGGACCGTTCACACACATTCTATCTTGTGAGACCTCATATAAGATGTGGAACAAATTAAAAATAGTCTATGACAAGGAGTTGGTGGTTAGTGTCCATCTTCTTCAACAAAAGTTTTTCATAACAGATTTTGGTCAAGACCTATGTCATCTTTTATCTAAAATTGGATCCGGTCAAAGTTGAAGCAAGTTGGAGGAAATCTCTGATAATATGACTGTTACAAAGATACTGATGTCTCTATCAGAACAGTACAAGCACTTTAGGTCAGCTTGGGAGTTAGGTTCTGTAGAAAAACACACTCGCAACGAGTTGACGTCACGTTTACTGCTTGAAGAAGAAAGGTCTAGTACTGATGAAGTGGTAGCAGCTTTGGTATCCAAAGTCAACGTAGGGCAGTGCGCAACTTGTGGGAAATCTGGACATGCAAGTAAAGACTGCTACAAAAACAAAATGTGATATTTGCAAAAGAAAGGGCACATTGCCAAATACTGTTTCTTCAACAAGAAAAATAAACAAAAGAAACAGAAGGAGACTGATAAGCCAGGAGATTTTACCGCATTAGTTGCTAGTGCTTATCAGCAGTTGACTGATTGTTGGTTTATGGACAGTGGATGTACTCATCATATGTGTAAGGTTTTATCTTATTTTGAAAACTACAAAGTGTTGGACCACAACCGTATGGTGCAGTTAGGTGATGGTGCCAAAGTAAAAGTTATGGGCGAAGGCAACGTCTGGATGAAGGCTTTCAACGAAGAGACATGGAACATGGTGCAGCTACAAAATGTTCTTCATGTTCCAGATTTAAAAGTGAACCTAATTCTCTGTTAGTAGTGCCTTGGACAAAACTTATGCATGGTGTCAAACAATAACATTTGCAAGTTTGTAAAAACGAATCAACAGTTGCAATTGCAAAGCGTGAAGACATAATGTTCAAAATGTGTTTTTCTGAGGCCAAGGAGAAAATGGGTTTAGCCTTAACCAGCGTCAGCTCAACGACCCGAACAGGTAATTACTGCAAGAATGATTGTGACTTGTATGAGTTCCACAAGAAGTTTGCTTATCAACATTTTGCACATGTGAAAATATTCTTTCACAGAATAATATAAATGTAAAATGTTTGAAAAATCATTTCTGTGTTGCATGAATTGAAGGAAAACAATGTAAAAACCACACACAATAAGCATTACAACAGATTTATGTGGACCAATTGAGCAAACACCTCTTGGAGGCTCAAAGTATTTTTACTACTTAAAGATGATTTTTCACATTATAGAACTGTCTATTTTTTGAAAGAAAAAACCAGGTATTTTCAAAATTAAAAATATTTCTTTTATTGAAAAACCAAGGAATAAATGTCAAAGTGATTAGGACAGACAATGGGACTGAATTTGTAAATAAGGCTGTAGAGACTTTATTAAATGAAAATGGAATTGTTCATCAAACTATAGTAGCTTATACTCCTGCACAAAATGGAAAAGTGGAGAGAGATAAGTACAGTAATGGAGGCTGCAAGATCAATGTTAAGGGAAAAGAACTTAAAGAAACATTTATGGGCCGAAGCTGTTAACATGGCTGTATACGTGTTAAACAGAACAGGAACCAGTTCTCTTCAAAACAAACTCCATTTAATATCTGGCATAATAAGACATTTGATGTTATGCTATTAAAATCATCATTTGGTGCAGAAGTATGGACTCATGTTCCCAAACAACGCAGATTGAAATTGGACAGCAAAAGTTGCAAAGGGTACTTTGTTGGCTATGGAGAAACACAAAGGGATTTAGGATTTATTATCCAGATAAAGAAATCCGTTCAGTAGAGCGTGAAGTATTTTTTGTACCACACAGAGACAATTCACTTCCTAGTCAAGAATGTCAAATCATGGAAAGCTTGACAGATTTTGAGCCAGATTTCATAGAAAATAATCAACAACCTATGGAAGAGGTACAAAATGAAGTACACCAGGAAAGTGTCCAGATGTGAGATAGAGGAACGCGTAACAGATAACAGTATTATTACTGAGGGGACCACAGAAAGTAACCAGATCAACAGGAGACCAACTCGTCAAACCAAGTCACCAGAAAAATTAACAGAGGATTATTACTGTTATCTGGCATTTGCTGAGGGTGAGCCAACCACACTTCAGGAAGCACTATCATCACAAGAAGCTCCAAGATGGATTCAAGCCATGGAAACGGAAATTGCAGCTCTTGCAGAAAACAACACTTGGGAAATCGTTGGTGAACCTGTGAGTGATGTGCTAGTGGTGGACACTAAATAGGTGTTCAAGGTGAAGCAAGATAAGAATGGTAAGATTAATTTGTACAAGGCTAGTTTGGTTGCGAGGGGTTTTGTTCAACAAGGTTTAGATTTTAGTGAAATTTACTCTCCTGTTGTTAAGATGGCACCTATTAAAACACTTGTTGCATTAAGTAATAAAACAGATGGCCACTTTTGCATTTGGATGTTTGCAGTGATTTTTAAACGGCTCAATTAAAGAAGATATTTATATAACTTTGCTAAATAACTTTGATATCCCTAAAATAAGTTCTGCAAACTCCAAAAAGCTTTGTATGGTTTAAATAATGCACCTAAGTGTTGGTATGAAAGCCAAAATGAATTTATGTTGAGTCAAAAATTTGTAAAACAATGTCAGATCAATGTTTGTATTTTTTGTAGATGAAAATTCTAAGGTTTATTTACTAGTTTTGTGGATGACCTTTTATGTACCGGATATTGTCCTATGTTAACTCGCATTATTGATATGTTAAAAAGTAAATTTAAAATGAAAGATTTAGGGCTAGCAAGCTACTATTTAGGTATGAGCATAAAACAGGATTCGCAGAATGTTATAACAACTTTGGATCAGATTCAATATCTCAAGAATGTTTTGGATAAATTTAATGTCTGAATGCCATCCTGTAAGCACTCAATGGATCCGAATTTAAATTTGTTGCTTTTACTAAGGGATAAGTCTGAAAGTGAAATTCTAGAACAACATTGTAGAAAACTGATTGGCTGTATTATGTATGCCATGCTAGGTACAAGGCCTGATCTTTGTTCTAGTATAACTTTTTTGTTCCGTTTTCAGGCTTGTTCTAGTAACGATCTGTGGGTGTGTTTGAAGCGTTTACTCAGATATATCAAGGGTACTGTAAATCTGAGACTAATATATAAGTGAAACATAAGTGATATCATACTGACAGGTCACACTGATGCTGACTCAGGCAGTAATACAATTGACAGAAGATCCAAAAGTGGTTACTGTTTTCAAGTTTCTGGAAATTTGGTTCTATGGGTGTCAAAAAACAACCAACTGTAGCTTTGTCATCTTGTGAGGCTGAGTATGTTGCACTCAGTAATTGTGTCAGTGAAGCTTGTTGGTTGAGAAACCTAATTCTCGAGTTAAATCTGTATGATGTTTTTTCAATTACGATATTTGAGGATAATCAGTCAACTATTCGATCATGTAATTCACATGAACAACTTAAGCGCATGAAGCACTTAGATATAAAATATCATTTTGTAAAAGAAAAAGTTGCTCAAGGTGTCATAGATATAAAGTATGTGAACACCAGTGATCAAATAGCTGATATATTAACTAAACCATTACCTAGAGTTTCTTTTGAGAAATTTAGGGGTCTTATGGGTTTACTTTAAACTAAAATCAGAATACCAGTTTTGTTTGTAAAATACTTTTATTTTATTTTGCCACCATAATGTTCTTTATTTAATTTTGCCACCATAATGTTCGTTATACGCCTCCAAATGCGGGCGTAATGTGGTCTTTATAGCACGGAAATGTCATTGATGCTAAGCAGCATGATTGACAGCAAACACTTGACATGATATATAATAGCAATATAACAGTATCTTAGTAACAACAAATTAGCCTACTGTCGACTTTATTTCACTGCATTTTCATTTAAAAACTTGCCGAAAATACTGAATCTTTTAATATTTTGTTCCAGTTTCATGGTGCAAAATAAAATAAAACATTGTATGTACCACGGGCATAATTGTAGATTATGCCCTTAATATAAATATCTATTATACGCCTCAAATGCGGGCGTAATGTGGTCTTTATAGCACGGAAATGTCATTGATGCTAAGCAGCATGATTGACAGCAAACACATGACATGATATATAATAGCAATATCACAGTATCTTAGTAACAACAAATTAGCCTACTGTCGACTTTATTTCACTGCATTTGCATTTAAAAACTTGCCGAAAATACTGAATCTTTTTAATATTTTGTTCCAGTTTCATGGTGCAAAATAAAATAAAACATTGTATGTACCACGGGCATAATTGTAGATTATGCCCTTAATACATAAATATCTATTATACGCCTCCAAATGCGGGCGTAATGTGGTCTTTATAGCACGGAAATGTCATTGATGCTAAGCAGCATGATTGACAGCAAACACATGACATGATATATAATAGCAATATCACAGTATCTTAGTAACAACAAATTAGCCTACTGTCGACTTTATTTCACTGCATTTGCATTTAAAAACTTGCCGAAAATACTGAATCTTTTTAATATTTTGTTCCAGTTTCATGGTGCAAAATAAAATAAAACATGTATGTACCACGGCATAATTATAGATTATGGCTCTCAGGAATATAAAAGCCCTCCGCTTTGCGTCGGGCTTTTAACGTTCCCTCGAGCCATAATCTTCTGATTGCCTTATACATAAATATCTATTATTGAGGGAGGTGTTGGATGTTCCAATAAAAGTTGCCGTGAAAAAATGTCACTTGTCATAATTATTATTGTAATTAGTGATTATTCCTGTACTGATGTGTTTATTTTTCTTTTAATAAAGATAATTAAAACCAACTTCCTGGTGTTTGAAAAACTTCATTAAACAATTTTGAGTTTGGCATAAGTTTGTGTTTCAAATTAGTTAAAAATTCATGGAGACTCGCTTGCTAAATGTTTTCAAAATGTGCCAAATATGTCATTATTCGGCGCAAAAAACATTAGATGAAACTCGTTTCTAATGCAATGTTATGTCCATGTACAAAGTCTGAGGCTTCTTAACTCTATTTTTAAATTTTGCATTCGTTACTTGGTTTTGCAATCAGAAAAACTAGTACTTGCAAATTTTAGCATAAATTATGCAAAATTAATATAAATTTTCCACTTTTACAAATAAACATTATTACAGTGCTTTAAATAGCAACATACTAGTTTCTTTCAAGACATTAAAAATACGCACTACATACCGAATTATGCGGTATTTTAAATAGTAAGTTGTGCAAAATAATATAGGCGGATCTGACAAATCAAAATTACGTCTGATCAGAAATCTGTCATTATTACGATATTTTGTTATAGAAACAGAATCTATATCTCTTCAAGAATAAATATAAATAGTTCCCATACACTTCCCGTAGGAATGTTACCGATATTTTTAACGCAAAGTATCCCGATAATAGTATATTAAAACACAATTACCATAAATCACTCTATTGGCGCACGCGTCCAGGTTTGGGGCCTGAGGAGTGTACCGACGAGGGTGCCAATTGGGTAAGTACGCCAGTGACTTATGAAACGTGTTTTACGCTATTTTTTCTATTGAGGAAAATAATTTTAAAATATTAACAATATCTGCATCAAAACTGACTAAATTCATTGAACAGAATTTTTTAGATGTTTGGGTTGGTATTACTCAAATATCCTATAATAATGTCATTGTAGGTTTAATCTCACAACTTAAGAATCTTAGATAAGGTTATATTCGTTTGTTCATTCTCTTACAGTGCAATGTTTACAGTATAATTTAATCATCTAATCGAATAAAACTGATCAGTACACATGTACCTACTCACAGAGCTGGGCAGTATTTGAATTTTTAAATACTTTTTTGTATTTAAATACTTTTAAGTATTTAAATACTTTGTATTTAAATATTTTTTCGAAACTGGTATTTGTATTTATGACTCAAATACTTTCAGAAGTATTTAGTATTTAACTACTCTTCAAAAGTATTTAACTACTTTTCAGAGTATTTAAATACTTTCAAATGTTAAATACTTTCAAAGTATTTAAATACTTTCAAATGTTAAATACTTTCAAAGCATTTAAATACTTTTGAGTATTTAAATACTTTTGTAGTATTTAAATACTTTTGCGTATTTGAATACTTTTGGAGTATTTAACAACAACGATAGGTATTCAAATACTTTTGTATTACAAATATTTTTATTAAGATTCAGTACGTTCTTGGTTTTGCAGCCGCCACCGAATCCGACTCGCACTCGCTGGCACTGCTCGTGTTCGTTCGGATCGCTCGCGGCAGGCCGTTACGTTTTATTACTTTGTCACATCGCATTTAGATACTTGCTTCAGCACGTGGCGCGTGCGTGTGCATCGCATTCTATCGATTTTCACGCATTTAGAATTAATCGGCCCATTTAGATTTTAGATATCGAGTGGAAAGATAATACAAAAAGTGAACGATTAATGTTTTTAAAAAAGGTAAGTCACTTTATGACTTATTGTTAAAGATAAAATTGCTAAATTCCACATCGGCTTTGAGAAAAGGTAGATATTTATTGAATTTGATATATATATATATATATATATATATATATATATATATATATATATATATATATATATATGTATATATATATATATATATATATATATCTTAATTTACTGAATGAAAACTATTCATATTTTGTATTTAAGTCTACCATGCATGCCATAAAATGAATAGAGGAGGTAATATTAGGTGGTATTGAAATTTACATTGAATGTCCTATATACAGTCTGCCGATGCAACACTCGGTATGTATCAGGAGTAAAAACACATTTTTAAACAGGTTGTTTTAAAGCATTTATTAAATAAGAACATTATAAATAAAAACCAAGGCAAATATACGGGGCGTCCAAAATGGGTTTGAAAAACCATAAGGTATTTGAAAACAATTAAATTTTGAAAATAATTTACGCTAACAGTATGTAAAAAAGTGGCTTAATACTTTAACTGGCGAAAATGATCGAAACTTTGCATCAGAAATGCAGAAATTTAAACATGCAAAATTAATTTTTGTTGCAAAATTACACGAAAAAAGTACTTTTACCTAAAAAGTTTGTACGACACAATGAAATACCATCAATTTATTCCGCTAAAGTAGATTACATAAAACTACCGCCGATTATATAAACGCAAAATTGAAAAAAATGATAAAAATTCAACATTATAGTAGGCTGCTGAAAATTGGTGTGGTAATAAAAAATCAAATTTCGAAAAAACTTTTTTCTATAACATTTTCCGAAATTTGAAGAAATAAACCCGTTTTCTACATTTTTATAAAAAATGTCATTTTTGACAGCTAAGGAAAATCACGTGATCTTTTCGGATCAGGTGATATTTGATCTTGCATCAAGCATAAACCAATTCCGGAAATATTTTTCTCAAAATTACAAAAATGTTCTCGTTTGATACGGACTTATTACGGACACTGTATGCGAGATTTCAACCAAGTATAGCAATCTGACCCACCAGGTACTATATTACTTTTACTCGATCAGAAATTAAAAGTTCTAATATGTAATTAAGAATTTTGTAAAAAGATATTGTTTTCAGATTTTAAGATGATATGGAGATTCCTGAAATTAATGCAAAAGATTTTGAAGATGATTTTAATAGCGACGATAGCGTAAGAGATCCTCACTATGGGAAAGAAAATATAAAGAGGAAAAAAATACCTGATTATTTTGCCCTACACCGAAGAACTGAGCCCAATACCTCGCGGATTAGGAGCCCATCACCGTTAACCTCTTAAACGTCAACAGAACTCCAAAGCAGTTGTGAATCCACTTTAGAAAGAGAAATCTTTGAAAAATATTCTTCTTTATTTGATGGTACTTATTATAAAATAATAGAAAAAGGTCCTAACTTTGCTATAACCGCCCAATGTCAAACATGCATTCCCAACATTAAGTACATTAAAGGTAGATCTAATTCAACAAAAAATTTCTTGAAACATATTAGAACCAAACATTTTCAGGAATATCATAAATATCTGGACTATAAAAAGACCATTTCTAAGCTTGCCCAAGGGAGACGAAAAGAGATGGAGACATCGTCTCTGAACGAGTCTAAAAAGAAACAAATTGATCTTAAGTCTAGTTTGTTAGGGATGGGTCAAAGAATATCTCAATCTGAATTTGATAAAAGGATTGTAAAATTCAATACTAATACAATGTCTGCCTTATCAATAATTGAAAATGAGAGCTTTATTTAGTTGTTCGATGGATTTAATATTAGGGTCATGTCTTGGAAAACAGCATTAAGACGAATGTCTGAATTAAGCAAAACAGCAATTAAAAATATTAAGGTTACATTGGAGTCTGTCCCATACATATGTACCACAGCAGATGTTTGGTCCTGTAAAAAAAGGAGTTTTTTGGGCGTAACATGCCACTGGATCGACCCCGTCACTTTGAAAGACAATCAGCTGCTTTAGCATGTCGAAGATTTTCCGGAATTCACAGCTTCGACCGAATAGCAGAGCTCATTGACGATATTCACACAACTTTTGAACTTAGAGCTGAAAAAATTACTGCAACAGTTACCGACAATGGATCCAATTTTATTAAAGCATTTAAGGAATATGGTAACATGCGAAATGTACCCTGACGAGATGGATATCAATATTAGTGAAGATCTGGACGATATTCTTTTTGTACCGAACACCTTCATGACCACTGACGAAGTCGACGACAAAGACCTCCCAAACATAGTTACCGAAGCATCAACGCTGTATATCTCATACAATAAACTTAATTGCAACTACAGACTTTTCAAAATCCATAAACAAATCTCTCTCTATGCGAACCCGTCATACAAACATTCTTAACAAATGCTCCCAATTGTGGAATAAAGCTGGGCATCCAAAGTCAGCAGAAATCATTAAAGAAGTTTTAGGCCATCATCTCAGCTATCTAAGAATCACCCGTTGAAATTCTCATTATGAAGCTATTAATGAAATTTTGTTGGAAAACGAAAAATTTCTTACACTTTACGAGAAGCTTGAAATCAAGCAATATTCATTGAAAGAGAATGAGGTCGAATATTTAACAGAATATGTCAAAATACTTAAACCGCTGGCTTTAGCACTGGATATCTTACAAGGAGATACAAATATATATTATGGATTTGTTATACCCACTATTGCCAGTATGAAAATAAAATTAGAAAAGTTAAGAAAAGTAAACTTAAAATACTTTTCTTCAGTAGTGGAAGATATTTTGTTAACAGTTTCCAAGAGGTTTGAGGAGTACTTAACATTCAAAAATGAAGATGCTATTCTGGCTGCAATCTCTCATCCAGCCTTTAATATGAGATGGATAAGTTTATTTAAGGACGAAAAGAATTTTCAATTGTCAAAAATATCTGAAGATTATAAACGACTATTTATTCGTAGTGTAAATGCATTTGAAGAAATAACTGTTACCTCCGAGCATTTAGAGGCTAGGGATCTTTCTAAAGAAAAGTCATTCAATGATTTTTTTGCATTTGACTGTGACAATCAAAACATTCTTTCTTCATCATCTGCGATTTTTAATTCCGGTAAAGGAGAACTAGAGAGTTTGCAGTACTTGCAAGACACACAAACAGAGTTGACCATGCTTAGCAAATATCCTGTAATACAAAAATTGTTTCTAAAATACAACACAACCCTTCCGTCATCCGCACCCGTAGAAAGAATGTTTTCATATGCCACCTTTATTGATACCCCACGTCGTCACGCTTTGTCAGATCAAAATTTTGAAAATTTAGTACTTATGAAGGCTAATAATATTTATTTAAAAATTTAAATGATTATTATTATTTATTAACACTTTTTTGTTCCTTTGTATGTAAAAGAAAACTGTTTATCATATGAATATATACTATATAGTAATATAGTTTATAGTATATTGTTTCTTTATATTTGTATGTACTTGGTTGTATTTAGACAGATTAATAAACGAGTTAACATAGCTGAAAATTTTTTCACCAACTATTAGTACCTACTACATACTTCGTTAAGTAAGTAAAAGTTAAGTTATTAGAAGTATTCAAATACTTTCTTAAATATTTAAATATTTTGGAAAGTATTTAAATAGTTAATACTATTTAAATACTTTTTCAGTATTTAAATACTTTTAAATATTTAAATACTTTTAAGTATTTAAATACTTTTTCAGTATTTAAATACTTTTCACTAGTATTTAAATAAAGTATTTAACCTGAAAAAGTATTTAAATACTTTTTGTTTTAGTATTTGCCAATTTTTAAGTAAAGAAGTATTTAGTATTTAAATATTTTTCATACTTGTGAAGTATTTAGTATTTAAATACTTTTCAATATTTAACCTGAAAAGTATTTAAATACTTTTTGTTTTAGTATTTGCCAATTTTTAAGTAAAGAAGTATTTAGTATTTAAATATTTTTCATACTTGTGAAGTATTTAGTATTTAAATACTTTTCAAAAGTATCTTGTCCAGCTCTGCCTACTCATTAATAGTTTCTTATTAAATTAGGTTCATAATTCAAATCATTCATCAAGTAAGACGTCCATCAGATAATAGTGTAGTTATTATATATCCCATTGAATATAAAAAATGAAAACATACTGTATACTTTTGCAAAATATGACAATTATATATTCTAAAATACTATCTGAAAGAAGTGACATATTTGTTTTAAAAAATACTTGAAAAATTATAAAACCATCCTAAGCATACACAGTAATTTTATTCTTGGAAATGTACTTTCTAAGGTAAGTAACTATTTATAAACACGTTTTTTCTTAAATTTAACAGATTTCCTTAAAATAATAACTCTCATAACATTAATTTTTTAACTTTCTATCGAAGTTTCGAATGCTATAATTTTTAATTAAATATCTACCCTAGATTTAATCAACTGATATGTCTAAATATTATTACCCCAGAAAAGTTACTAGAAACCATGCTTCTAAGAAGCTTCTAAGCGCACGGTAAACGATACGTTTAAGAGTCCTAAGACACATCGAATTAAGAAAACGTATTTGTTAATCTACAATGTCGGGAATCACTTAAAAATTTAAGCAAACCGGCCCAGTAGAATGCAGTTTTCCATATCTGGTATGGAACACCGCATGACCTTCCAACCTACAAAATGGAAATTAAAAGAATTGAAATAAATTTAATTACTTATTTTAGGACTTATATAAGAAATCCATTACGAAAATAAGCAACATCGAAAAACAAAACTAATAATGTATGTCAAACAGACATAACATAGTTTTAATTAAAGTTTGATTGAAATTAAGTTGCGTATGGCTCATCGATGTGAAACTCTATTATAATAAAATTACACAATTTTATCTCTCTCTCTCTCTCTCTCTCTCTCTCTCTCTCTCTCTCCTCCTCCTCCCTCCCTCCTCCTCCTCCCTCCTCCTCCTCCTCCTCCCTCCTCTCCTCCTCTCCTCCCTCCCTCCCTCCCTCCCTCCCCTCCTCCTCCTCTCCTCCTCCTCCCTCCTCCTCTCCTCCTCTCTCCTCT
>JARFJB010001450.1:0-22924 GCA_036346205.1 Vesta saturnalis
TTTGGGTTGATTTCATTGTTTGATATACGTAAAAATAAAATTTTCTATTTCACGCTTTTTACTCAGACAAAATATACAGCCGTTTCTTTCTACAATGGAAAGTAATCCTATTAGAAGTTACCAAACGTTTTCAACGAACTCAGTTCGGTACTGAATTCAATATTCCGGTATCTCAAATACTTTTCCAGATATTAAATTTCAAAGTTATCAAATCTTATCTTTTGATAAGGCCAGATTTTTATACTTTCGTTACGGCGGTATTTGAAGTTTTTAAAAGATTTTGACAATGTATTATTTTGGGGTCTAAATACGCAAATAGCCACATATTATAATAGATTAAATAATGAGGAATTGATTACCGCTTTCATCACTTTCTACTAATTATCCCATTAGGTATAAGTGCATTTATATAATATTTGAATTAGTCTTTGCTTTTGCTTGATAAGGCAACGTGTTCTTATTGAAACCTAATAACGATGAGCTGTTTTAATAAATGTGCCAACAACTCATTGTAAATGTGTATGAATACTTTGATCGAGATATTAGTAAACAATAAAACTGGTTTATGCATATCAATTCTTTTAATTACCAATCAATGATTTCGTTGTTCACATTTCAAAATAAATGAATTATATTAAGTAATAAACCTCTGCATCCTCACACAAAAAAAACTTTGCAACATAGTTAAAATTAAAATTCATTCAAAACGTTTTATAACTTCTGGAATAGAATTAAAATTCCATTGTGTTTACCTCACGCGAGCGGTCTTAAGTCATTGAGCAGGTAATTTACGCTTTCACTAAAGTCGCGTACGTTTCTATTGAAACCCAAACGTTAGAAAGAAACGGCTGTATATTCCCAATGTCTCAGAGTAATAAAGCGCTAAGCCGAAATAGAAAATCTTTATTTTTAGACTATATCTGTAATTTAAACGTTAAAAATGGCGATTATAATAATACTTTAAGTAATAGGATTAAGTACATTATTAAAGAAAAGGATTGGGAAGTTTTTGATAGAAATTTAGTTCATTTTTTTGTTTCAGATTTTAGTTGTTCTTTATTAAATGAATTAGATTTAGAATTAAAATATAAAGTAGAAAATAATTTAAATTTGAAATTGTTAATAAGAAATATAATGAAGCAATTAAAAAAACTTGTTCAAATTCTTTTTACGTTCTTCATAAGAAGATTTTCAATTATAGTAAAACTGTTCCATGGTGGAGTCCCGAGTTAAGTTTTTTACGTAAAAATGTTAATTCTTGTAGAAGAAGATATCAGCAAACTAGAAATCCTGTAATTAGGCAAGAAAGGAAAATAATGTATTTAGAGCTCAAAAAGAATTATCAACGAAAAGTTTAAATCTTGGAAAGAATTTTGCAACTTAACCAATGAGTCAACATTCCAAGGATTTGTTTATAAAATTGCGGCAAATAAATTACATCAAAATTTTGTATTATCAACTATTAAAAGGATAATAATTTTCCTGCAGAAGAAACCATTGTTCATATGATGAACTATTTTATTCCTGTACATAATAAAAATACTGACACTAATTTTCATAAAAACGTTAGAAAGTTTATTAATACTGAACATGATAAAGATTTCGAAATGTTAGAAGTAGAAAATATTACTAAAAATTTTAATCCTAAAAAATCTCCAGGTAAAAATGGTATTACAAGCAACATTATGTTAAAAATCTTTAAAAAATTTCCAAATTTTATAACTGCATTATATAATAAATGTTTACATAATTATTATTTTCCAAAAGAATGGAAAGAAGCTGTAATTATTCCCATTTTAAAACCTGGAAAAGAACATTCAACGGATGCTTCAAAATTTAGACCAATAAGCTTACTAAATTTAAAAGGCAAAATTTTGGAAAAACTGTTAATTAATAGAATTATGCACTTTGTTAATAGTAATCGATTGTTAAATAGTAATCAATTTGGATTTCTGCCTCAAAAATGTACTATTGATGCTTTATTAGAAGTTAAAAATTTTATTGAAAAAGAACTATCAATTAAAAAGAAATAATCTTAATTAGTTTAGATGTTAGAGGAGCTTTTGATTCGGCGTGGTGGCCAGCTATTCTACAAGAATAAAAAAAAAAAAATTGTCCTGCTAATTTGTACTATTTATCAAAAAAATGTTTTCATGAAAGATCTGCAGTGTTTGATAGTCCAGAAAGTATTTCAAAAATAATTACAAGAGGGTGCCCTCAACGATCTTATTGCGGTCCCGGATTTTGGAATCTCCAATATAATTCGTGTCTAAATTTACCGTTTAATAAATATACTAAAATTATTGCTTTTGCGGACGATTTATTAATTTTAATAATTGCTTCAAATTTGTTGTATCTTGAAAATTATGCAAATATTGAAATTAAAAAAAATTGCAGATTGGGCTGAAAATAACAAAATTCATTTTAATGAAGAAAAATATAAAGTTATAATTATTTCATGTAAAAAATCTTTAAATCAAAATATTAATGTGTATTAAAATTATAAACTATTAGAAAATGTTTTAAAATATTTGGGTGTATCATTGACAATAAATTTTATTTAATTACCACGTGGAACAAATAACTTCTAAATGTTTAAAATTAATTTATTGTTTATCAAGAACGCTAAAATTAAATGGGGTTTAAAAGCAAAATGTTTTAGCAATAATATACAAAGGAGCTATTTACCTTGTATCTTATGGTGTTTGTATTTGGTTCAAAGCTTTGAATAAAAGAAAATAAAATTAAGTTTGAAGAATTCAAATATTTTTAATGGTGTACTTTAAATTATACAATCTAAACGTTTCGATAACACTTACAGTTATCTTCGTCAGTAGTAATGTTTGTTAAAAATTGTTAAATATGTAGTAAACAATTTTGTCAAATTTGAAAAATTCAAACATAAACATAAGCCTGCTATTAGTATAACAGTTTGTGAAACATAAAGCCAACTAAAAATTTTTAGTAAAGAATAACTAGGTCATAAAATTAAATATTATTAAACTGTCAAAGATGACAAACCAGAACATTTACGACGAAAGCTAACAATGAAATTTTTGCTGGCAAATTTCATTGCTAATTAATCAAAGATAAGTATTTTATTATGAGTGTTAATGGTGAAAGTTTACATTTTCATAATTCAAAGATTGTTTAATATTAAAATTGCAAAAGCGTTTAGAACTATCTCATATGAAGCATCTTGCATTGTTACTGGTTTAACACCAATTGTACTGAAATTAGGAGAAATTTCCAAATTATACAATACATCTAGAAATACAACTAACTTTGATTTGAGTTATGACTTTCCTACTAGTTTTCAAAATTGGAATCATCCGGTTGAATTTATTAAAGTTGAAAATTTTAAACCAAATTGTTCTTATCAAAATTATAGTATTTGTTTTTCGATCATGTGTAAAGATGAAAATTTAGCATTAGGTTTAATTATTTGTTATAGAAAACAAATTAAATGCTGATTTCAATTTATACTACATCATCAATGTATCAAAATTCAGGCCGAACTATTTGCAATTTTAAGATCACTCTTATATTTGAAAGCTAGAATAAATGTTAATAATATAGAAGAAGATGCAGTTATATTTTTTACAAATAAGAAATTATTTGAATTCCTAAACTACAAGAAACTTCATTTTCACTTATTAGAAACTATAAGAACAATCATAACAGAATTGCAAATAAATAACTGGAAAATAAAATTTATATGGGTAAATGAAAAAAATTTAACTGAATTTAATACAACACTTTCTTTAGCAGAATACGCAATAAAAAATAACGATTTGAATTTATTCTATACAAAATTATGAATTAGTATTATAAAATCTAAATTAGAAAATGACAGTATGATTAAATGGGAAAATATTTGGTTAAATTGTATAAAAGGTAGAATAACGAAATTGTTTTTCCCTACCGTAAAAGACAGACTCAAGCGTAACTTCAAACGTAACAACAGGTCACGGTAGAATCAAAAGTTGCTTTTATAGATTTAAAATTTCAAATGACGCTTTATGTACATGCAGACCAAACAATAGACCATATTATATTTGATTGTGAAAAATTAGATAATTTAAGGGACAAACTAAAAGAAACAGTAACAAGTGAAAATAATAATTGGCCAACATTTGTAAATAGTATAAATTTTGAATCGTTATTATAAATCATGATAAATAAATTATTCAACTAATTATTTATTTATTACAATCTCTTCTTTCTTTGTTAAAATATTTATTTAAAAATCCTATTTTATTGTTATGATAGTTATAGATTACATTATAATAACTATAAGTATTATTAATTAATATTGTTATTGTTAATCACATAGTATTACAATAAGTAATGGAATGTGTTAATAAAAAAAAAAGACACAGACACAGACGCAGACACAGACACAGACACAGACATAGACACGGACACAGACACAGACTACTACTATGAAGTTAATGATAGTGGATTAATTGTAGTAGAGTCATTAGAAACGAAATATTTCATTAGGGTTCTATAAGTAATTATGATTTAATATTCCAAAGTAAACTTTGAAACGAATGTTTGCATTCTCAAGAATTTTTTGCCCTTATTTGACAAAACAAGTACGTTCCGTATGAGAATTCTGCATAAATACTCTATACTCTTATATCGTTTATACTCTGGTCTTACCACTTGCTTATTGTTTAATATAACTTGTTTGTAGGACACGTTCAAAGAAATACTCGATTAGTAATAATAAATAGTGAAACATAATCGAATAATGGTCATTACAGTTAGTAATTTATGATTTAAGCCTAGAATAAGTAATAGGTACCATTATGTATAATAATGTTAAATCTATTAAACAGGATATATCAAAATACACAAAATACACGTTATTATTGTTTTTGGCTTCAATTAATCACGACGAATAATTTTTATAAACTATAATTTATTCTACACTGGGATTTTTGTAAAACTCAGACTCAAATAAATGGATTAAATTAACTTCTTAGTACGTGCAATTACCTATCCTTTATACGATGACGTAATTTGTACTCATATAATAACTCGTTTCATTTGATTTGCCATTTATCACCAAATGGCAAATGTAATGTTACTTTATTAACCCATTATCCATAATTGTTAGAAATTTTGCAAATTTTTCAATTCATATAACGCTGTATGCAATTGAAATTTTATCTATATTTAGTGTTGATTTACTGTAATTGTAATTATACAATTACCTATAAAATAAAATCTTGTGATTACATTGGACTTAAGGAATTGTAATGCAAAGCTGTACTGTCACAAACCACATAAGCACACAATTCTAACGGCGTTACCAGTAAATCTAACAGAAAATGAGGTTTTGCTAAAATGCATAAATTTCCTTTATTTGCATGTGATATTACTAATTTTATTTCTTAAAGGTATGTTGAATGTACAGGTTGACATGATTCCTTTGTATTCAACATAAATATTTTATATTTCAAACGTGTTGCTTTCTACCTAATCCAACGGCTTCAATTCTTATTAATTTAGAGTAACCAGTAATGTAAGTGTAAACAAATCAAGTTTTGTTAATGAGATCAAAACTAATTTTAAATATCGATACACGTAATAAGATTATCTCCGGTGAACAATATATAATAAAATGTTAAGCTCGTTTAAGAGTTAATCTTTGTTAATTTGTGTTTCACGTTGCACAAAGTTTTCAGCGCCAGCAGAAATTATGAAGATATTTATGGTGGTAGTGAGATGTGAAGTGATTGAATACTTTGTGTTCAAAATATCTGAATAGTATACTGTGTTAGACTTTCTTTAAAAAACTGATATTCATTAAACACTAGTGCTTTAAAGTTGCCTAGTAACAACGAATTCACCTACAAATTTTGAACAATCATAAATACTGTATACAAAAAAATAATCTTTACTTATTTAAATGAATATGAAATGGAGTTGCTGTTGTTTGAAATTTGTGACCAGAAGCATTAATCGTTTCAATAATTTTGTAATTGACGAATGTTTAATATACAAATATCAATGAAATAACAATTGCTAACCGTCTCTATGAAACGATTAATGACACAGGCTACTTCAAAACTGATTTTAATGTATTTTACTAACATCACCGATGAGAAGTATTTTATTACAATATTCGCATTGTGGTCCAGGTATAATAAAAATAGCGCATACTACACTTGTATATGCCTTTAAAGCACTGTTCCGTTAAAGGTGCTCGGTTTGCTCGTTTTAAACCTGTCGAGCGTGCTTTAAAGACTTGATTATCACTTGTATTATAATATACTACTTTGAAATTTAAAATTGAATTGAGCTAAATTTTTTTTAATTTTTAAAAATATGTATTTAACATTAAACATAGCAATGATACTACTGTTTCTGTAGTTTTATGGAAGCTTTTGTCTTTAATATTAAAATCTACAAAAGAATAAAAGAAACTGTATAAAGTAGTAAAATTTTTAAGTTACTTTTGCAATCTATTTTTTCAGCAATCTCAAGGTGTAAAATAATAAGTTCAAAATAAGCATGGGTATAATAGTATATTACATAACGAGGGTGGTAGCTAGCCTATTACGCACGAGTGCATGATTACGATCACGAGTGAGCGAAGCGAGCATAAAGTAAATAGTTACATTAATAAACTACATAAAATTAATTTTATAAATTGTCACTATTTAAAAAATTAAAGGTAAAAATCGAAACATAATTTTATTGAACATATAATTGTAAATAACTCTTAATTAACATTTATAGTACAATTTTGACAATTCTTTATAATTATTGGTTGTTTTAGTATGGCTGATGAAGTAGAGGGAATAGATATCACTTTGGGTACTGAGGGTGCTGGTAAAGCTTCTGAAATGCTGCTTTCATTACTTTGAACAGCTTACAAGATTTTATTTGCAGTTGTTATTTTGGTAGTCACCGAGTCATCAACATAGCCTTCTGCGACTGTTGATGATTTCCAACCCCCGTGTCTTTTAAGGGCGATTAAATCACCACCAGCTTCTACAAGTAAAGTAGCAGAGATTCACCTAAAACAATGACCCGTGTATGTAGATGGATTCGGTAACTTCAGATATTCGGCAATCTGTTTTGGTACACTTCCTATTTTGTTTATCTACTACTGTCGTACATTTACCTTTTGGTAATTAACAAACAATTGAGCAATACCAGAATCTTTTATTGTTTCACGTAGTTTAATATACTCACATACATTGTAAAACTATCCCGAAATATAAAAGATCTGCATACTTTTGTTTTTGTATCAGGGATTTTAACTATTAATGTTTTCCGTATCTTCAATATCTGTAATTTTATATTTTTAATTCTTGCTTAACATGCAGTGATACCAAATATCAGAATAACCTAAATTTAAGACCGTTATTATATATTAAAAACATGTAAATTTAAGTACCTTTGTTAATAAAAATTCTACATTTGGTGCTTTTGATATAAATGTATTGACTTCTTCAGGAGTTAAGATTTTTGATTTCTTCGACTTGTATCCTTCTGATTTTCTTTTTCAAAATGCCTTTAATTTGGAATAATTTGCTATGTTAATGTCGTGTTTAATAGAAATTACACTCCCGAGCATACAGTAAATTGACCATAATGAAGAAGGTTTAAATTTGTCCAAAATATGCCAAAACAACATTTTCTGAATAAGATTGAACATTGTTAGAAGATCGCCAGTCCATAAACGTTTTGTATATAAGTAGTACCCAGGCACTATCCCCACCCCTCCTTTTTACGTCACAAGCCCCGCCCCTTTCACTTTTTTATATGCCCACGTGGGGGATCGGATTTTCCACCCTTATTTTTACACGCTTACGTGTAGGACGTGTTTTTCACCCTATTTTTGCACATCCACGTGTGAGACCGGATTTTCCACCCTTATTTTTACACGCTTACGTGTAGGACGCATTTTCACCCTATTTTTGCACATCCACGTGTGAGACCGCATTTTCAACCCTATTTTACATCCTCGTGTGAGACCGTATTTTCATCCTGCTATTTTATCCCTAATTATTTTATACGCGTACGAGTGAGACAGGATTTTCACCCTTATTTTTACACATCCACGCGTGATACCGTGTTTTCAACCCTAATTATTTTTACTCGCTTACGTATAGGACATCTATTTTCACCCTATTTTTGCACATCCACGTGTGAGACCGTGTTTTCAACCCTAATTATTTTTACTCGCTTACATGAAGGACCGTATTACCCTTATTTTTATTATTTCTTTTGGGGTTAAACCTTATGGCTGTATTAAGGACCTTTTGACAGCTAGGACTTTTGCTAACGCGAGGACAGGGGTGGGAGCTGGTCTTGGCTTAGAACTGTATTTAGGGTTGGAGCTTAGGGTGGGGCTGGTCTAGGGTTATTCTTAGGGTTATTTGGTGGTATTAAGGACCTTCTGGTTATATTAAGAACAGTGCCCCTGGAGGTTAGGCAAATGCACACGCATACAATGTTGGAAATTGCATAATTAATAAGATATTATTATTAAAATTATCGGTGCTATTGCTTTAAAATGGCCAAATGTTGTAATTCTAATAAGGAGGTTCTTGTGCGACACGTGTAGCTTCTCAACTTGTTCTCAGGCCTTCTGGCTGGAATGGTATGGGAACTAACCTTATAAGACAAGTGTGACTTAGTATCTTTTGCAATTATATGTAGTTCTAACTTATTCTTACAGCTGTAGGCCTTCGTCCTGTCATACAAAATTGTATTCTAATAATTCTTGTAACAGGACTTGTATCATCCCCTGGCCCTTTGAGTAAAATTGATTTAGTGCCATCTAGCGTAAAGACTAATGAACATTTTCTATAACAGAAGCTGATAATGCACACCTCTCCACTCTATCTGTTTCTCTCCCTCTCTTTCTCACACACCACAACAATCAATTAATTAATCAATCTCAAACAAATCACGTTCGATCATCAGATAAAACTCAATCAATCAACCGAAATTATGTCTTACAGTTTGCGGAAATAGATTACAGTTCAAACTGAATGCATTAAAGTGTAATTAAATATGACGTGAAATAATAAATAATTTTTACCCTAATGGAATGATGCTTTATGTATAGGCAGATCCTCTAAACAGCCACCACCTATACATTAGGAACATCATATCTGATTTATTTGCATGTTTAATTACATACACACAAAACTATTTCATTGTAACGTGTTCATTAACAGCTGTAAAACCCATTAAAAAGTACTAATTACTTATATATAAAATAGAGTTAAATTAAAATTAACATGTTTAAGAATATCAGGTTGATATAACGGAAATAAAAGGCAAAAGGTTTTAATGGTTTATTATTATACATGAATTAACAATAACTATAAGTTTAAAACGTGCGTACCTACTATTTTGTAGAGTTGATCTTATGTCGTTATCCTATAAGCATGATAATACATTTTAAAAATCTTTATCATTTTTGTTAACAATATCAGGTAAAAACATAGATTAAAATAATACGCTCACCTTTAGAAGTTTTTCTTCAATATGCTAAACTGAATTTTTATACAACGTACTCACTAAAACATGCTTTGTGAATGGCTATAAACACCATTACATATCGGACATTAACTATTTAGAAAGTAATACAGAAAACCTGAATTCGTATTTAATAATTATGTTGTACTTACAATTTACATTCAAAAACACAAATATTTTAAAACGTCTAATACCACTAATGTTGCATCATAATAATAAAAACTCATTATACAGTGATTACATATTAAATACTTAAAATATGTAACTTTATACACGTCTATTATTACATAGAGATGGGATTATTCTTAAATTTAATTGATTTCGTTCTACAACCGTCGAAATCTTGTCTTCTCGCGATATCAAAAAGCTATACTAGTGATACATTAAGTAAGTATAATAGCGGATACAGCTACATTGCTAACGATTATTGATGTTTTTGCATGAGATTTTTGAATGAGACAGCCTCGCAGGTATTTTTAAGAAAAGCTATACACATCTCACGAGATCAAACGAGATTTTGAGATACAATCCCTCATCATCTACCTTGAACGATTATATTGTAACCTATAAAGCAAGCTAATAACCCTAATAGTTTATCAGACATTATTACATGGACACGAGGTTAGCTCTAAATTAAATGGTTTCAACGCTGCTCTGGGAATGCTGTACACTTAAAACCTTTAAGTCTGCTAGCCGAAGTTGTACCGTATTCACTTTCTTCAATTTTATCTGCACTCTGTTTCGAGGCTGTAGTACGTTTTCTAATACATAAACAGAATCTTCAATACTGTGATACGTGTAGCAGCAAAACACATTAGCTAGTTAGTTTCACCTCTATATTACTTTTACATGCAAGCCTGATCTTATCATAAATAAATACATCTGTCAAAAAAGCTAATTAAACATAACTCCACGGCCAGGTATAGCAAGCAACGCTTCCAATTATAGCTCTTAGTCAACACAATAGGGCCTACAACTACATACAATCGACTAGCACTGCTTTAGCACGAGGATCAAACGAAAAACACGTACGCACGCACGCACGTAGCACACACGTTCGCACAAGCTCGCACGTACGCATCGCACGTACGCACGTGCACGCTCGTACGTACGCACGCACCGCACGAACGTACGCACGCTCGCGTACGCACGCTCACGACGCGCGTTCGCACGACCGTACGTACGCCGCACGCACCACACACACACACACACACACACACACACACACACACACACACGAGAGGCGAAAACACGCTAAATCGAAAAACTTGTAAACTTGCAAACATGAATCAAGACGATGGAGCACCGCTAGGAAAAAAAAACAGGTTTATTAACAAAACCGAAGGAAAGCTTAACGTTTTGAAAAATATATTATTATTATTATTATTATAAACAACAATACATCATTATTATTTAATAACATGCTTTATCGGTTTTCTTCTTCTTCTTGAACCGTGAGTCGTCCTCATCATCATCATCATGATTTTGAGATTTGCCCTTCTCCCCTACCTCATTAGCTCTTCTTTCTCTTCTGTGAACCATCATCTTGGATGTGAGATACACCCAGCTCAACCACGTCATCGCTTTCATCATTATCTTGAACGGTTATGTTGTAATAGTTTATTAACAAGTCAGTAAAATCTCTAATGTCCGCTGAGGTTGGCTCATAAACAGGAGAATACATTATAGTAATGCTCACTCGATGACAGTTACACTTTAAAGAGCGAAACACACGAGAAACGAGAACGCAGCTAGCCTTTGGTCTTGTGCGCAAGCGTACTCGTCAATGTTAGTAGAATCGGACATCTTCGGGGATGTCTGAAGTATTGACCTAACCACACTCTAACATAGCCCTGGGCATGTTTATAAATCTAAACGCCTCTTTTATGGTCGAGTATTTTCTCCTAAGACGCCAGAACGCAGCTAGCCTTTGGTCTATGCGCAAGCGTGCTCGTCAATGTTCGGGTAGAATCGGACATCTTCGGGGATGTCTGAGTATTGACCTAACCACACTCTAACATAGCCCTGGGATATGTTTATAAATCTAAACGCCTCTTTTATGGTCGAGCATTTCTCCTAAGACGGCGTCTTAGTTGGTCAATTTCAGACATAGATGTCCGATTCCGTGACATTAAGACAAAGCTGTATTAACCTCGATAAAGACGTTTTAACTGTCATTGTGAATCGCTTTTGGACAGCTCAAAAGACAAAAACTCTCTAGGAAAATTCTACAATAAAACGTTTAGATTTTATAAACATGCAATATGTTGGTGTGGTTGGGTCAATACTTCAGACATCCCCGGATGTCCGATTCTACCGGTTGACGAGCGCTTACGCACAAGACCAAGGGCTGCGTTCTCGTTTCTCGTGTGTTTCGCTCTTTAAAAACTGTCATCGTGGCATTATATAATGATTCATCTGTTTATGCCACATGACGTAAAAACTTGAGACGTTCTAACATTGCTAGTTTGAAAGAAAAAATAACAAAAGTTAATCGATAAATTATAGTTCATAAATTAATTTTAAAACTATGTTTTTGTTAATGTTTTAATAGATTGAAATCGTATTTGTGAAGCGTTGTTTGCTAATAAGTATTGAACTCACTTACTTACATTGCGTGCGATTCTTTCGTTGATGTCTTACGTTTCGTAGAATTAGAAAACAGTAATGCGTCTTAATTAGAACTAATGTTAAAATAGTGCGTCATATGATTAAAATGATCATTAAATTATTTTGATTAATAGGATAATATAAATTTAGTCACTGATTTTTAAACTCTAATAAGATAAATAACATAAATGATTAACAAGTTTATAAATTCAGTCTATTAATAAATTCTAATGTAAAATGTATTTATTTTTATACATTGAAATTAATTTCAAAAATTTCAAACATTTGCAATTATTAATTTATAATTCTAATGTTAAAAATTATAATAATTTGTTAATAATTTATAGTATGAATATATTTGTAATGTATGTATTTTTGTATGTAATGTTTAATCTATTTATTAATTATAATGTTTCTAAAATGTTTTTATTTCATTTCTTGAAATTATGTTATAATTTATATAGAAAAATAATGTATTTACCGATTTAAAATTGCTAAAAATATGTAATATTCAACTATTCAGTTATTCAATATTTTAAATAAAATATTACAAATTTGTTATTGTTATATCAACCTGATTAAACATGTTAATTTAACTTGTTATAAATTTAAATCATTATTGTAAACATTATTTAAAATGTACGTAATTAAACATGCATATTGATGTTCTAATGTGTATGTTAATATTGTGTAAGTTCATTCCATGAAAATTTTCACGTCGATGAATTTATGATTTTAAGTAATTCAAATTATTATTTTATCTGTTTATTACATGTTTGATTACAAAGTGATATTATAAAATATGTTGTATATGTTCTGAGTTATTACAATAATAAATATTTATGTAAAATCATTAAACATTAACAATAAATGAAAATTTTTTATTTATCAAATAAATTGAGTTACATATTATTGTTAGAAGCATTTTTTTATTTTATTGCGAATGTTTAAAATAACATGAAATAAAATTCAAGCCAGACTTAATATTTCAAACAAATTAATAGTTTTTTAATAACAAATAATTTAAGCATTATTACAGTTGTGGATATTTAATGTTAAATAATTTTAAATCAAATTGTGTTTAATTGTCAACCATGCTTAAAAAATATATACAATGTATTAATCGTCTACATTTGCTATCGTCTCATATGTTAAAAATATTATCTTATATTTATTAAAAGTAAGATTTATATAAAGATAAATTGTATCCTGTTCGTGTTTTTTGGTAAAGATTTTGATTTGCAGCTTGTCCTATTATTTCAAGTATTAATTAAATTCATATCATTTTTCAGTTTATTTTCAATCGTTTTTTCTAAATTAGCAAGAACCAGCAAAAATGCGTCTTAATAGAACAACTTTAAAATAGGTGGCTTGATTGAAACAGAAAATATTTGATTTGGTGGAAAAATAATTTGTCACTTGATTTTTTAAATTATATTAGAAAGCAAAATTACACTAAATGATTACACAAGTTATTACATGAAATAATCAGTCTATTCGCAAATAACCCTAAGTAAAATGTATCTACTTATACATTATGAAGTATTTCAATCACCCAAAACCATTTGCCATTATTAATTAGTTGCTAATAACAAATAACTAATACATTGTAAGTATATTGGTTTGAATAATTACTGAATATGTATTCTGCTTGCATGTGAATGCGTTACCTACCTTATAATTTGAGTCAAATGTTTCATCATTCTCGGAATAAGTTGATTTTTAACTAGAATAAACTGATGTAATGTCCGATATCAAAACCTTTGTTAAAATTACACAGTAAAAACACTTTTCTTAATGAAAATTGTGATATCTCAGAAAACTTCCAAACACCTTTAGACACAACACAGCGAAAACATTACATAACTTCTCTTTTTATCAGTGTATTAAAGTTGAGGTTAAATAAGACTTCCTATTGTTAGATTAGGAAATTCCTTGACTAAGTTCCTATTTGAAGATTCTAAAACAAAAATATTTGTATTAATTCAGTTTACATTTAAACATTTACCTTGTAAGCTGAACATTTTCCAATGAGTTGCATTTTATTAAATCTGTTATTGCATAATAAACAATTAATTATTTTTCAGATTGTAATGTATTCCATTATTACGACAACGTTCTTAACACATTACGTATAAATTCTTTAACTACCTTCGTGCGCGATAAACTTAATTGAAGAGAGTAATCAATTTTAAAAATGACATCCGCCATTATTAATATAAAGTAGTGTATTAACCTTTGTTTTTATACTCTTTTACTCCTTATTTAGTATGTAATATTTATATTACGGTCCTGTATTTACAGAAGCTGGTACGGTTGCTTTAATACAGTTTTGTTCAACGGCGCCAGTGCAACGAACTCACAGAAAATCAATATCGTTCTCGCTTATGCATGGCATAATTATATATTCTTTAGTAACTCTGGAGCATTGAAGCTGGTATGTCGCGCTCCCAGGAAGTAATACACGCGCGAGATCCGCGTATGCAAATGCAAGATCTCTGGACTGTCTTTATTTAATTATAACCGGTTTGATTTTGTTATTTATTTATCTAACTGGATTAATTACGGACTTCTATACTAAATCTAATTATATACAATTTATTAGGAGAACGAAATACTGGATATTAAAATGGTATATTAAATGAATTTACTAAGGTAAATCGTAATATACACCAGGTCGTAGTTATATTATTTAATACCGGTAAACATGGGATAATTTACGTACTATCTAATGTTTTACTCTACGACGGATTTTCCTAACTTATGTACAAATGCTTCTAACCTAGGTGTTTCGCGCTGGTTTATTCTGAATACAAATTTATGCAACAGGTTTCGTGTATACGATCCTGCGATTAAAGACACCGTGTATGGTTATGGTGTTTGTCTGTATGTCTGTATGTATTTGTTTCGAGCGGGGTCTCAGTAATACTCAGAAGACGTAGGCTATGGCCTGTCTTAACCGGATGGACTAAGAGAAAGGTCGTAGGTCTTTACAGCCCTGTAACAAACCTTCACCCTCAAGTGTTTGCAGTGACGTGGGGTTACCCTGCGTGGCACTCTTGTTAGTGTAATTATAACTCCTGGAACTCAGCCCGGCGTTATTTACGTTCTGTAGTGTTTGATTGTAAATTGTTAGATTTTATAACTTTTACAACTTACGTGTCTATCAATGGCAGTACAGGATTAAACTTTAGGTTGCCCGGTACGAGGTGGTGTGCGTTATCAAACGATCGCGATGGACTCTTCGGCGGCAATTAACAGGTCGGTGCTTACACGAAGCAATCGGTACGGACGGCTACTGGATATCGGCTTGACATGAATCTACTTCGATTCTTCATCCTTCACGCGCGTCACGGGTTTATAAAGGTGCATCTGTGGGCGGCTTCGCGGCTACCGTGCGGGGGATGCCGTTATTTGATTGGTTGAGATCGTTCAGACGTGCAAAAACTTACTGGTTTTGAAATACACGTCAGCGGTGATTAATAAATTATTTGTTGTGAAATATCGCGTAAACTTTTGAAATTTTAGATATAGGATGGTCCGCAAATAATTTATTCTAAAAAGCATACGTAAAGGACGCTGGTTCTTTACAGTAGTTTCTAAATTCTAATGATATTGCTGCCAATCTTGTTTAACTTAGACCTTAAATTCCTCTATAACTGTTACTTTATATATATATATATATATATATATATATATATATATACAGTGCGATCATCATTGTTTGACCTGTTAGAACAGTACTACTGTTCCGCATCCATAAAATGAAAATTGTGCTATACCCAGTGGCGTAAATGCAGATATTAAAATAAATACTACCATAAATGACAAAAACTTTGGTGAATGATGAATTGCGTATTATATAGACGTACAAAAACTTCAATAATTGTAATTTAGTCTTTCTTAAGACTGAAGGGAAATTGTTATAAGGTATGTAAACATTTGGTTAAAAACTATCATTTATTATTTTTAATTGATATTACAGATTTTCTGGATTTCCAAGGCGTATTACTGGTGTATTAAACCAATACATGGTATTTACTCGTCAAATTCAAGTTTTGTAAGTGCTTTTATATACTAAAAGTAATGTTTAAAAAAAATTTGGTTTTTTAACCTCAATTTGGTTACGAGAATAATGTACAGTTTAGAGAGTGTTAGGATGTATCTGTATATTTGGTACAGTCTGGCAACTGTGCAAAGAAGCCAGCTGCAACGAGGTATAAAATAAAGAACACTCTTTGTTAGTCAATCATGGCGTAAAGGTAGTTTCAATAAAACCTAATCCCAAAACATCAACACATACATACGCTGCGACAAAGTATAAATATAAAACAATGAAAAAGAAGTAAAACATGTAATAAAAAATTGTAAGCAAAAAAATTTTATTATAACGTAAAGTGCATGAGAAAAAAACGCGTATAAAAATGCACCATACAGCCACTAAACGTGGAAGAACGTTCCGAAAACTGGAAAACGTGGATTGGAAGATTTAAAGTATATTTAAAACCTACAATTGACAAAAAGAACGAAGACTTAAATGTGCAATTATTACATCTAATTGGAGAAAATTCTCAAAATATACACCACTTTTAAATTTAGGCTGAAATGAATAAATTGATATTTTAATTGAAAAGTTCCAAACACATTTTTTACCTCAAGAGAATGTTACATATGAAAGATACAAATTCTTCAGATCAAAGCAAGGGCAACTGTCCATGGATCAATTTGCGACACAATTGATGAATCAATCAAGTAAATGTAAATTCGATATGTTAAATGATGATATTGTTAAAACGGCAATCATCTGTGGAATTAATAATGGCTAGTTAAGCGAGAAACTTCTACAGAAGGCTGAAGCAACATTAAGCGAAGTGATACAAACGTGTACTGCATTTGAAAACTCAAAGCAACAGAGCAGAAGTATGGAAACTAACCAAGGGAGTTCAAATCAAATCAATGCTGTGAATAATCATGCCAAGGATGACAGAAGAGAAACTTTAGATCACATATCGAAACTCGCAATACAACAAGCGTCACCCAACGATGGAAAGAAGATCGCATAGCAGGTTGTTACGTTTAATTGGCAATTCTTGCAAATTTTCTGTAGTTAGGTATTAGCTGCCGGTACATGTGTGTACTGTGGGTTGCCTATTCATCAAAAATTGACAAATGTAGTAAATAAACAAATTCTTTGGTAATTTTTAATTTTATTATTATTACTGACAATTCCATAATACTTAAATTCTCCCTTAACGTCTTCCGCTAACAATTTTTGACATTGAGATTAGAAGGTGGAATTGTGTGGATGCCATTTTCTTTACTCGATTTCTTTAATTAAAAATCGCCCTATCAAAAAGATCTGAAAGATTAGTGGCCTTTAGAAATTAAAATAATTAAGCCGTTATTGTGGTTCTGGTCTTACCTTAATTATTTTCTCGATTCGAGGATTAAAAGAAACCACACAATTCAAGTTCTTTATCGTGCACATTCCACCGTAGTAAACATTCATCGAATAACCACACTGTAAATTTATCTACTTTATTTTAGCATTATTACTACTTATTTACCCTATTATTTACCACTCGTGGATAATTCAATTGTGTCGATACCTTCTCCAAGGCTCGCACTACACCGTAGAGGTATGTTACCAGCTTAATTCTGGATATCCATCACTAAATTAATTTATTGTAGCCGGTAGTGTAACTATCATGCCACTGTTGATGTTATTATAGTACCACATATACTGATGGTACACTATTCTCTGAAGTCCACCGACTATACAGTTCAACTACAGTAACAGTATTTGCCTAAGGTCAGATCTGTTGTGTTTGTCCGTTGTCCATCCACCTATAGTTCTGGATATTGTGATTTCATGTGTTGATGATTCACCGTCCAACTTTGTCTACATGCTTTGTTAACCTAAAGAAATTTGTTGTGTGTATCAAATATTATAACAGTCAATTATTGTGTACCTACTTACCTAAAGTTATTTTTTATGTGTCACTTTGCTCCGTTTCTTTTTTTGTTGTGTAAATACATACCTACTTTTATGTTACATTACACTCTACCGTTGTGACTCATGCATTATATTAATTGATGCAACGTATAGCTTCTTCTGTATAAAGTACAGTTTACACTATCCATGTTCAACATGCTTATCGTGGACGACGCTTTATTATCACGAAGCAGTTAGTTAGGTATAATAGTCTTAATTAAGAATCAGTATTTTGGGATGTTTTGAATTTAGTTTTGTTTCATTATGGTAATTCATTTTGCGTAGAATACATTCATAATTTGGTTTAATAACACTCATGATTTATTTGTTCTTCTATCTGTATGAGGCTAGAACAATTTATTTTGTTGAAATATTAAGTATGTGTATTCTAAGTGCTCTGCAGCCTATCCAGTACTGGTTTTTTTGTATTATAAGTAGATAATAAAATTTTGTGGATCATTATGTTAGCTACTGCGTCGATTGTTCGCGCCGTTAATATAATTCCTTGGGTTATTTGGATTTTGTTACGATAATTTCTTTTTGTATATAGATATATTTTTGTACTAATCTATATAGAAAACATACCAGATTAAAAATTAAATTTCCGTTTGTTATAAGTTGAATTTAATATATATATATATATATTTATCGTCTTCATCCATTTAAGTTTTGGTTATACAATTAAACCTTTCTTGTCACTTTATCCTTCCTTCTGTGTACGCTTACGGGTCCTAAATTACTTATGAAGCTGAAGTAGTGTGAAGTCGTTTCGAAGGTTCGTGTGTTCAAAAAAAAAAAACATATAATTAAGCTTCTGGCGTTTTTGTCTTTCTTTAAATATCAGTCACCCACGATCCTTACCGACTGTTTGGCTGAACCCTTTTTTACAATAAGCCACCTGCCCATTATCCTTCGACCTTCATTGTTCTTATCTTCCTATCGGGGGTAACAAGGTGTAGGAATTCACTAAATAGTAGCTGCCCAAAGTGTGGGGGTACAAACACGATAGAAGGAAGTGTCCTGCTTACGGTAAAGTATGTAATAATTGCACCAAGCTAAATCATTTTGCTAACGTATGTAAAAACAATGTAAATAATATTGATTTTAGCATTTTAGATTTAGATGAGTGAATCATTATTTGTAGGCTCCATTTCAAATAATAATAAAAGTGTTAGTAAAGCCTGGAGTACAGGAGTTGAAATAAATGGGCAAATATTAATGTTTAGAATCGATACGGGAGCAGTTGTAAATATACTACCAATTAGTTATTGTCAGTTACTTAAGTTAGATGAAAATAAATTAAGTCCAACAAAGATTACTTTAACAGCATAAATACAGGGAATAAACTTAAGGTAATAGGTACTTGTATATTAAAGTGTGTTAAAAATGAGAAAGTAGAATTGATAGAATTTTTTGTAGTTAACACTGAAACGTTACCAATACTAGGTTTAACGGGGTGTGAAAAACTAAATTTGGTACGGCGAATTGATACTGTTACTGAGAATGTAAACACAAGCGTTTACAAAATATTACTGAACTAATAGAAAGATTTATTTAGTGACATAGGTTGTTTTAAAGATTTGTATAACATTAATTTATCTAACGATGCTATTCCTAAGGTGTATCCTACGAGAACAGTGCCAATTGAGTTGCATAAAAAATTAAAAGAAACTTTGATGCAATTAGAAACTAGTAAAATTATAGAGAAAGTAGAAGGGCCCACAGAATGGTTAAATCCGTTAGTTATAGTGCAAAAACCGAGTGGTGAATTACGAATTTGCTTAGACCCTAAAGATTTAAATAAATACATTAAAAGGGAACACTGTCAGTTGCCTACAATAGAGGAGGTTAATAGTAAATTGACCAATGCAAAAATTTTTAGCGTACTTGATGCCACGAATGGGTTTTCTCACATTAGATTAGATGACGAAAGCTCAAAACTATGTGCATTTGGCACACCCTTCGGAAGGTATAAATTTAAAAGGTTACCATATGAGATAACATGTGCTCCTGAAGTTTTTCATGACAGGTTTGGTAAAATATTTAAAATGAAGTCATAACATATGTAGATGATGTATTAATCTGGGAAAATAGAAAGAGCATGACAATAGGTTAAAAGCGGTATTAACAGCTAGGAACAAGGTGTTAAATTTAATATCAAGAAAAGTAGAATAGGTCAAGATCGGATAGTTTACATGGGACATGTAATTAGTAAAGATGGGGCAGCACGTCACAGTGATAAGGTTAAGGCTATAATGGAAATGCCAGTTCCAAAAAAAAACACATACAGAGAGTAAAAACTCTTTAGATGAGCGTTTAATGATCTTTTTGTTTATATTGACATGAGTGGTTTGAAATGGGCAATAATGTATTAATTTTGTTGTCAGGTTGAAAATGAATAATCGAAAGGTAATTCATAGCCAAGGGCGGCAAATTATCTACAATGTGTACCAATTTATGAAAAAAGAAAAAGAAGGAACGATGACAATGCCTTATCCCAATTACAAGAATGTGTTGCTGGAGAAACCGTTCTAGACAAGCTACTAGTTGAAAATGGTCATGCTGCCGTTCGTCTCCCTTTGTACCACTCTGACTTAAATCCCATTGAAAAATCGGAAAGCGGTGAGGAATGTGACATTTCAAATGGAAGGTGTTAAGAAATTGGCAATGAAGAATTGAAAGAAAATACAGCTGAGAACTAGAGAAGAAAGTGTGTAAATATGTGGAGGGTGAATATTTAAAAAAAGGAGTGATATTGGACGATGTTACCTTTACAATGACATTAAAACATTTAAATGAATTTGTCATTAATCAGAAATCAATGTATGATATATTTGTTAAATAATATTAGTGAAAACAAATTACATGTATGACTGGTTAGTTTATTATAAATGCATACATTCAACATATTCAGCACAAGTCAGGTACACCATTTTTGCTGACCACCTTTGAATGTACACTGGTGAACATCACAAATACATTATAATGGAAAAAAAGAACTTATTTAACTTAATGCTAGATATCACTTTTGCATTGCATTCTAATTTCTGAACAAAAACCTATTTCAGATCATATACAACTGATTTAGTCCTTCTCACATAGAACTAGTTACCATGTCTCCTTTATGATGTACCTATTGTTTTTTAAGATAACTCAAATCTGTATATGAGATCAATTCAGCTAAAGCATAGTAAATAATGAGTAAAGATTTTCAATTAGTGCACATATTATTTACATACAAATATAACGATATCGTACATTTTCCACTACTTCCTCTGTAAGTACAGTTGTGCGACCCGTAGATTTTCCATTGCAAACACTACCATGCTCATGAAAACGACTAACAATTCTTTGAATGTGTCGGCATAAAACATCATCATCTAATTCGATGTTCTGAAAGTGATGTTGATATTCTTCAACACATAATCGTACTGAATACTTCCAGTTTCCATCTGCATCTTTTTCGCCGTTTCGAAAATAAGCTTCCAAAATAAACTTGTCTTGTTCCACAGTAAAAGGCATTATAACCTAAAAAAATTTATTTACGAAAAAGGCATAAAATACACGAATAAATTTACCTTGAAAGTCCTGGTTAATTTATTAATGAGTTTTGAAAAAAACTATTTTATTGTAATACAAATGTAGATAAAGGAATAATTGAAAAGGAAAAATCTATGTACGTTTATGAAATGTCAATCGAAGATGAAATAAATATTTGTGCCTAAATTCACTAGTAATTTGGAATAAACCTTTGATAAAAATTCTGTAAAAGCAGTTTTTTCGGTCATTCATTGTTGATATCCGGTATATATATATTATATATATATATATATATATATATATATATATATATACATATAATATATATATATATATATATATATATATATATATATATATATATATTATATATATATATATATATATATATATATATATATATATATATATATATATATATAATATATATTACGTAACAGTTCTAATTTTCATTCCGTAACCATATTACGTAATGGAGAATTTACACATATAGTAGAGTTTCGTTATTCGTGTGTTACGTATATGAGTAGAAAAAATATAAGATGTAATTTAAATATAAATTTCCTTGGTAATCTTTAACGATATACACCTTTAGAGAGGTCCGAGGTTGGCAGATATCTACACCAGAGCGTATGTCGCAATATTGCACGTGACATAACCAACAGAAAAATTACCCTAAGTTCATTGAGTTGTCGAACTTAGATTTAAACAGTGCAATACACGAAAAGGAGCTTTGTTTGATATGCATTAAACACGCACGCACGCACGCATGCGTATTTTCATCTGAAATTATGAGTAGTTAGTTTATATCCCTGAGAGATTAAAAATGATTTAGGGGCTTCGGGAACGGTTCTTAACGTGTCAAGAACGGGGTCTGTCTCCCACAGCGATAAACGGGAGAATTGGTTCAAAAGATTTTTATCTCAAAAAACTTACAAAATATACATACATGGTAAACTATTCGCTATTCATCACTGGATAGGCCTAACCATATAATCGTAATTAAAATAATCTGTTGAATTCTATTGTACACATTTCCATTTAGCAATTACAGGAATTTAAAATCTTGACACCGTTATAGATTAGAGTTTTATCAAATTCTTTTTTAACTGACAACAGGGTTTTCCTTAGGAAAATGTTTTACACTTCACGCGCGTAAATTACTTTCTTTTAAAGGACTATCAGTATAAGTATTACCAGGTGTTTGGCGGACTAGAGCATATCCGACTACGCAAATGTCTAACGTACGAAAATTTGTCCCAA
>JARFJB010001451.1:0-24261 GCA_036346205.1 Vesta saturnalis
TTGTTTAACAACACTGCAGTATTCTCTGCTTCTTCAGATACTAACGGCAACACAGTTTCGTTTTCTTCTGTATTAAATGCATCTACAAGAATTTCTTCTGTATTTCCACTTTCAGGCTGCTGTTTAATGGTTGTCAAAACCAGATTTCTATCATTAGGTGCTTTGCGTTTTATAACGAATAATGTGGGAACACCATCATGCTTTAGTTTTCGTATGCCGTCTACTCTAGATTTTTCCCACGTGTTGTTCAAAATGAACCTACAAAAGACAACATTTATTGTTTAATATTTCTAACTGTTTCAAACATTTCAGTTTATGTTGTTTAATTAATTTTAAGTTTCTTGTAAATATTACCTCGCATATAAAGGAAGTATCCGTTGGAGTCCACCCTTTTCGTCATACTTTAATTTCCCATTGCTTCCTTCGTAAAGGATCCTTAGGAAACCGCTTCATAAGAAAACCCTTTTCTGCTCTATTGGAACAACCAATTGCTGCACAACCCAGCATTCTAACACTCTGAAACATATATTTATGCAGTTAGTACTATTTTAAATTAAACTGAGGTTCTTTGTTGCATGAAATAATCTGATAAAAACTTAAGGCATTAATGAAAAGTTTATTCTGGTAAGTACTTTTTGTTATCCTAGTTATATTTGTTGAGTATTTTTGATGTATCTTGTAAATATAAAATAAAAACAATTCTAAATAAAATTTAGAGGTTAACTTAAAAAAAATTTGTGTTTCCTAAATTGAACCTAGAATGGGAGTGTTAACCCAGATATGCCCATACGCTTACGCGAGGTATTTATAAATAGTTTTTTAAAACCGTAGTTCTTTAAAGTACAAATAAACACAATTTATCTGAAAAAAATAAATTTTATTGAAAAATAATACAAAATTGAAGCCGTACTACACCTAGTACGGTGGGCAAAATCAAATGTATGGCAACTAATCAACTATTCTTTGTTATTAAAGAATTTAACATTTTTGTGGTAGGACAAAAACACTTGACACGTTACACTTCGTACACCTAGTTGTGGTTCTCTCATGACAATGCGCGCAACGGGTTTGCTTATCTTGAAGTATTACTAAATGATCTAAACGATCAAAGCGAATATCGATGCCTTCATTGCGTGACATGTGACCTTTTGAAGAGTTTTGTTTTAGACTAATAGCAAAGAATATTAACGTTAATATTCTTTGCTAATAGCGTAGTCGCAATTCGTCTTCATTTTAATTGATCTAGTTCTCCCCTTTTGCCTATGTAACTGCCAAGAGTTGTGTACTGCCATATCGATGCAGTGTGATATGAGTGGAAAATACCACTTTTTACGTCTGATCGATAAAGACTTATGTTTTGGTCACTACTGTCAACACCTCCCATATTGGCATTATACACTGTGTCCGTAAAGTATGGAACAAATTAATTTTTAGCTAAACAGACCATTTAGGAAAAAATCCTGAAACACGTCGATTTTTGATTTTAATTTACCGTATTTTAAAATAATAATCTAATATACAGGTGAATTACTTTCGAGTAATGACGTCACTGCCATTTTTTTTAATTGGAACACCCCTATTTTGTTTCAATTTTCGGATTGCTCTAGCTCAGCTGATTCCAAAAATGTATCACATGTTGATTCCAATTGGTACAGGGTGGACAAAAATACAATAGTTTTTGTGTGCTCATAAAGTAACGCATAACATTCTTTATTAGTTAAATTAACAATATTATCAAAAATACTTGTTGTCTAGCGGACAGAATGATGAAAGACATGACTTCATAAATGTTCGAATTACAGCCCTTGTTATTTGACAGTAACCCAAACAGTGTACAAATTCTTGTTGAACCTTGTTTATTGTGTCTTGAGAAATATTGTTTATTGCTGTCCGAATTCTCTCTTTTAATTCTTGAATATTTGCTGGTTTCGTTTGATACACAACATTCTTTAGATGCCCCCACATAAAATAATCCAAAGGATTGAAATCTGGTGACCTCGCTGGCCATTCAATATATCCACGTCTACCAATTCACCTGTTCGGAAAAATTTCGTCTAGGTACCTTCTAACATCTACAGCATAATGTGGAGGTGCACCATCCTGTTGAAACCATAAACTTTCACCAAAACCTCCAGGATTACGTCTGCTGGGAAACAAATTACGTAAATTAGGTACGAGATACCCCTTAAAAATCAAGGTACGTTGCCCCGTTTAAATTACCTTCGATAAAGTAGGGTCCGATGATTAGATTTCTTACAACCAACCCATATATTTACCTTTTGGGTATTGTGTATGATGCTCACGCATCCGGTGGGGTTTTTTTGCCCAGTATCTACAATTCTGACGGTTGACCTCGCCAATTAACGTGAAAGTGGCCTCATCAGAAAAAATAATGTTTTGTATCAAGAGAGGGTCTCGGTGACATTTACCCATCATTTCTTCGGAAAATTGTATTCTTCTATCGGGATCATCTTCGTTTAATTCCTGCACAAGTTTGATTTTATAAGGATGCCATTTTTCAAGTTTTAATAGTTTGTGTACCGTTGTTTTGCTAACACCGATATTGCGACTAACTTTACGTACAGAAGTGTGCGCATCTTCTTCAAAACTAAGTAAAACATCTAATGCTGTATCAGCATTTGCAGAGGGATGACCTGATTTGCGTGCATTTTTAACCGTACCAGTTTCTCGAAATTTCTTTTCAATCTTACTGACTGTTGAACGCGTTATAGGTCTTTCTGGATATTTATCATTAAACAAATTGCACACTTCCATCTGAGTTCGCGATCTGTCTCCATACCCAATCATCATAAGTATTTCAATTTTTTGTTTTACACTTAAGTTCATTTCTACTTTAAATTAAATCCAAGCAATAATTAAAACATTCACGAATACCATAAATATTGTAGTACTAAACTGTCACTGAACATTAATAAATTACTAAATAAAAAATAACATTTCACAAAAAACTAGACGACTATGTTTTTTTTTAATTGATAAGAACTAATTTCTTTCATATTCTGTCTGCTAGACCACATGTACCAAACATGTTTGAAAACAGCTCATTTTTATTAATCTAATAATGCAACAAAACATTACAAACTACATTTAAACCAATTGCCGCTAGACAATAAGTATTTTTGATAATATTGTTTATTTAACTAATAAAGAATGTTATGCGTTACTTTATGAGCACACACAAAACTATTGTATTTTTGTCCACCCTGTACCAATTGGAATCAACATGTGATACATTTTTGGAATCAGCTCAGCTAGAGCAATCCGAAAATTGAAACAAAATGGGGGTGATCCATTTAAAAAAAATGGCGGTGACGTCATTACTCGAAAGTAATTCACCCTGTATATTAAATTATTATTTTAAAATACAGTGAATTAAAATCAAAAATCGACGTGTTTCAGAATTTTTTCTTAACATGGTCTGTTTAGCTAAAAATTAATTTGTTCCATACTTTACGGACACAGTGTATAAGTTAATCAAATGCGGCTGGGATACCTAAAACATTTTCAAAATTACAAGATCTATGGGCAAAATGGTAATCGATTGGGCTTACCTGTATGGATTCCTTTTCTTTTTGAGAAAATCTCTTGACAGCGTGGATTGAATTAATTCCTGCGGCATTTGAACATAAAGTAACAATACTATTATCGTGCCATTTCACGGCAATTATGTTACTATCTTCAATTTGCTTATAGTCGAAACATCCTCTCGCATCATTTTTCATTTGCTTGGAAGTCTTTAGAGGGCTGCTAGGTATGCGACTTTCCCGAATAGTACCTGTAGCTTTGAAGTTCTTGGAAAGCAGTTCCAGCAAAGGTAAAGTAGAAAAAAGTTATCAAAAAATAAATGCATATACTGCTTATTTGGCCACCTTTTTCTCAAAACATCTGCGTATTCCAGAACTACAGATGGTCCAACTCCATAACTAGCATACTGAACGCTAATATTTGTAGCTGCACCTTGGTAGGGCTCGAACCAATTAACATAGCCCAATCGTGTTGCCCCTACCCACAATTTATAGCCATATCGAATAGGCTTCCCATAAATAAATTGTTTCCAACCATGGCGACCAAAGTATGGAACCATGGCTTCATCAACGCAATACATTTCCTCGCATTTGCTATATTCTAAGAATTTGTTATTTAGGTGTATAAATAAAGGCCTAACTTTAGCATATTTGTCAGTCGCATCTATTGTATTATCTGCTATATGAAGATGAGACAGAATAAATTCGAATTTGTTTCTCGATATTGCCTCGGATACCAATACATTATGAGAGTCTCTCTCGTATTCCCAAAACATTCGTCGCCTAGGTATCTGTATATACCCACTCAGTAATAATACGCCAATGAACGCTTTCAATTCCGACTTTTCTATCAACACATTCTGGTTTCTTTGTTGTGCATACCGATTCGTCTCTGTTACAATTGCCTCAAATATTTCTTCGTCAAAAAATTTAAAAAATAAATCCGCAGGGTTTTCGAGATTCGCTTGTGCTATATCTGTATCATCAAAAATATTGTTGTCAAGTGGCAAGTCATTGTCTTCCTATTTATAAATTCTTTTTATTTTTTTGGGTTTAGTTACTTTAGTTCGTAATCGACATTTCAAAACTGAAAGAGGCATTTCATCTTCAGATGAGAAGCTAGAGTCACTCAAATTGTTTTCATTGTCTGATATATTCCGTAAATTAATTTCTACCGGTGCTCGAAGTTGCGACCCAGGTAAATTATTTAGATTGACAAAATCTTCCGCGCCAGAATCTTCGTCGGTTTCATTTCCACAAGCATTTTCTGGCCGAAAAAGGGTTATGCAATCCACATTCTCTACTACATCTTCATCGTCTTCCAACATTACTAATGCCTCATTCAGAGAAAATCCCCTAAAACAATAATGAAGTGACTGTATAAGTGCCCACCGTACTACCTATAGTACATTAAAATATAAAGGTTCTAAAAGTTACTCTAAAATAATTTTGTGAATTTTTTTTTTCATTACGCGAATCTTACATGTTTTGTATATATTATATGATATATAACTAAAATTTTAATTAATTTAAAATTAGCAAAAAAAACCTTACCTTGAAAAACGTATTCCATAATCTGCCATTGTCACAGTTTAACAAATTTCAGCCGCTAATAATAATCACTATGCAGTTACAAACGATAACTTTTACATCCACTCACATGCACTGCAGCTTACTAAATAACCTCAAGCAGTATAGAACGTATTGGGTTGCAGGTTTAAACAGGATTGAACAAGTTGTAAGTGTACTACATGTAGTACGATGGCCATATCTGGGTTAAATTGAACCGGTTCAATTTAGGAAAAGTTGGTTTAATTTATTTAAAATTTCTGTATTGTTATATTAAAAAGTTTATATATTATTTTTTCTTGAAATAAATATAGAGAATAAAATATTTTCAGGATTATGTCACCGAAAAAGAGAGGCAGTTATGGTAAATCGTCCGAAAAGGATATGGAAATGGCCATTAAGGCTTACAAAGATGGAGTTGGATTAACTGAATGCCAACGAAGATTTAATATCAATAAATCAACTCTATTAAGACATGTTCGACAAAAAAATAAAATCGCAAATAATGGCATAAAACGAATGTGTACAAAAAATATTTTTAATGTTGAAATGGAAGCATTATTAGTCAAACATATTCTAAAGTTTGAAGAAGTGTTTTTTGGTTTATCAATAAAAGATGTCCGGAAAATTGCATTCCAACTTGCAGAAAATCACAAACTACTTCATAAATTTAATAAAGAAAAATGCATGGCTGGGAAAAAATAGTTTTATGAGTTCATGGGATGTCATAAGGATTTATAACTCAGACAACCAGAATCTACTTCTCTAGCACGAGCAAGAGGATTTAGCAAGGAAAGAGTAACAGAGTTTTACGAACTTCTGGAAAACTTGGTCGACAAATATAATATTGATACGAACACAATATTTAATGTTGACGAATCCGGGTATTCCACAGTTCAAAAAAGAATGCAGAAGGTTATAGCTAAAAAAGGCAAAAGGCAGGTGGGTGGAATTACTAGTGGTGAAAGGGGAGTTAACACAACACTTGTGTGCTGTACCAATGCTGCTGGCCTTTATATCCCCCCTATGATAATTTTTAAGAGAAAAAGATATGCTCCTGAATTAGCAAAAGGTGCTCCCAGTGGAAGTATTTGTCAGATTTCTGACTCTGGTTGTATTAACTCTGACTTATTCCTAGTTTGGCTAAAACATTTTCACAAAATTGTAAAAAGTGGCCTTAACAAAGATGTTCTTTTGCTATTAGATGGACATACAACACATATTAATAACTTAGAAGCTTTAGAAATTTGTCGCGAGAATCATATTCATCTTCTTCAGCTACCTGCACATACAACACATAGATTTCAGCCCTTAGATGTAGCATTCTTTAAACCACTACAAAGTTATTTCGTGCAGGTACAAGATTCTTGGTTAAGGGCTCATGTTGGACAAGGGATTTCAGCTTACGATATTTCAGAACTTATTAGTGAAGCATATGGAACGGCAGCTACTGTTGGAACAGCTGAAAATGCTTTTAAAGCACCAGGTATTTGGCCTGTCAATAGAAATCTGTTCCCAGACCACCTTTTTGCACCTTCCCTTGCAGTCCAGCGACAAATAGAAAAAGAAAATCTCGAAATACCTGAGAAAACACCTGAAGACAAAAGACCTGAAGACAAAACACCATCAAAATTAAATAGTCAGACTGGTCCATCTTCATCTGCTATGTTGTCCGAAATCAGTCCTAACGCATTTAATAAGAGATATGTACCCTTCCAAAGAATTCGCAAGTAAGTAGTACTAGAAAAACACGCCAACACACCACGTCATCAGCTGTAGAACTGACTGGCACACTATACAAAGATGAGTTAGTTGCTAAAAAAAGAAATATGGAAGAGTCAGAAACGGCAAAAATAAATAGGAAGGACAAGAAAACTAAAGAAGTTATTCAAAAAGTAAAATCTGATTTGTTCAATAAAACAAAAGGACTGATTAAAAACAAACAACCGAAACAAAAACCAAAAATACGACAGAGAAAGAGAAATACTAAAAAAAACAAGTTTGGAGGAATCAACTGATTCAAGCGAAGAAGAAGGTGAAGATGCACTGTGTTTGTATTGTTATGATTCTTATTCCAACTCTGTAGCGGATGAAGGATGGGCTAAATGTCAAATGTGCTCAAAATGGGCACACGAAAAGTGTGCAGGAATCGAAGAGGACGAAATTTTGATTTGTTACATATGTAAAGATTAACTTTTAATGTGGGTTCAAATTAGATTAGTGGTTCATTTTAGGCAACCGGTAGCCTAATTTGAACCATTTTTCTGAAAATTGTTTTTTATTTGCTACATAAAAATGTTTTATTTTTTGTTCTTTTTGTTTAGTAATAATAAAAGTTTGTAAATCTCTCTATCGTTTAAGCTTAAAATGTCTTCTTAAAATTCATTAATAACGGAATAATGGCTATTTCTTTCGAAATGATTCAAATTAGGCAACTCTCCCCTACGTAGTAGCTATAAAAATTAACAACTAAATAACACAAATATACTTTAATACTTTGCAGGCCCTCTTCTAGCTTTAATAACTGCGTCTAACTCCTGGTCATGATAAAACTAAATTCTCTGTTACATCAGATTAAATGTCATTCCAAGCTTTTTATAATAGTTCTTTTAAAATTATTTTGGTTGTTATCGTGGAACATATTTCTGGGACGCGAATTAAGTCTATCTAATTATTCCAACAAATTTTCAATAGGATTCCGGTGACTGTGGAGGATGATCTAGTTGATGGGGTACGTTATATAACAAAAACCGTATGCTTCGGATCATTGTCCTACTGAAATGTCTAAGCGTCACCAAGTTCTAATAGTCCGGGAGGCAGCGAAACATTTTTGACACAAAAGTTACCAACCTTGGCTTTCACGTGCGTACGCTCAGGAAACGGCGCTCAGCTGGCACTCTAATGGTGGATGTAGGCGCTAGAGCCCCTCCTACGCGTAAAAAATCTTGAAATAAAAATATATTACCATCGCTGAAATTTGTTTTCGGAACAAATTGTATTATAAAATGTTGATGTGCAAGTGGAAAATGCATCAGCTGTTCATATAAACAGTGTAAATGAAAAATTAAAATAAAAGTATCTTACCATCGTTAAAATTTGTTTATATAACAATAATTATTATGTAAGTGAGGAAAAATTAAGTCATCTGGCTGTGAGGCGGGGAAAGACCGTCAGTTGATGCACTAAACATCATTCGCGACGACCGAAGCCAAGCGTCCAGCATTCTTTTCCTAGCATCAGCTGACTACTTTTCCCTTGAATAACAAACATCTGACGAGTATTTCCCTTAAAGACATGTTAAACAGTATTATGTATTTCATTTTGAACGATTGTATTATTTTATTCGCGTAAATATTTGCACATAAAGCTTCTAAAACGTGCAGTAAAGGAGAAGTATTCAATTTTTTATTTTTATAAGTGAAGTCCTTGTATTACAAAAATGTTTATTTAAAATACTTAAATAATTCTTGAACAATTATTGAATAATAATTAATCATCTTCCAAATCAGTAGACTCATTTTCACTTTGTCCGCTATTCTCCTCGTCGCTTGAAGAAAAGGCTTCTGATTTCTCTAGTAGAGGAACACCTTCCGCAATTTTGTTTTTTTGTGGCGGCACCTCTGGGGCACCTTAACTTTCACTTTTTATATAAGTCCACATGGTGATCGTATTTTTCACCTGAGAATAAAAAGATGTTATTTAATCTGTTATTAATATTTATTAGGGCTCGTTTTTATCAAAGGAGATTGCATAATTGTTATTAAAATTATTACATTTCTTTTAATTCCAATCTACAGATTGTGACTTAAATAAATACATTAGGAGTTGTATTCTAATAATGAGGAAGAATTAATAGATGACAAGTGTTTTCATAATAAAAAGATGTTATTTAATCTGTGCTTATTATTATTAATATTTATTAGGGTTGTTTTGATTTTAATCAAGAATATAAAAACCTAGTCCTTAAACGACTATGTTCTATGCAATCTTTAAGACTGCATTTAAGCGATAGCTCAATTTTTTTCAATATCTGAGGTTAGCTTTTTGTATTTATGACTATTAATTTCTATCAGAGGTTTAAATGTCATTCTGATCTAGATAACTGTGTTGAAATGGTTGAAAAACAAGCATTATACAGTAATTTGATTATCTCATAATTTATAACTAAACATGTAGTGAAAAACTTATTTCCAAAATCAAGCATTGGTAAATTATATATTATTCTAAAATATAAAAACATTATCGTATAAAGCCCACAAACATCCGAATGGTAATCCTGCAGCGTCGTTTTTTTGTAACAGAACCATCTAGAATTCTTATCAAGGAAACGTAAATGGTAACCTAGTGGCTTCGTCCAAAGAAATCAAAATATTCCCCGTTACCATCCTCGTCAATGTAGATAGCAGTCCAATGCTGACTAGAAGCACATACACATACAAGTCGAAACGCATTCTTGTGGCTGGGGATCGATTTCAAACATTTTAACACTTGCACCGCATACATCTTTGGAGTTGGTATGCACCCAGTCTTGCAGTAGTAATGCGTTTTCCAGAGCGCACATGGGCTCCTCGATGTTATGGTTTAAACAACTATACGCCTTTGCTTTCTTTTTCAATTTTTTTAATCGACGGACAACCAACCTCGTCCAAGTTTAGTATTGGTTTGTTAAGGAATCTAAACCTTTGTATGTCCAAGTATGCGTCCATCTTCTTCCAGCTGTTGTTGTCCACTGAAGCTTGTGATTTAGAGTTGTCCCTTTTAACAGGCGTAATCCACGACCACATTCCGATGTTTATCGATCTCAATCACGTTATCGAATTCGGCGTACACCCAACAGTTAAAGGTTTCTACGAGAGCTTCTTCAAAGCCGACTTCTAGGCGAAGGGAACCGTTTCTAACTAAATTCCAGTGTGTGCTAGCGTTTTCAGGCAAGTTAGGGGTTAGGTCGAAGGCCATTAAACAGTAGCCGTTGGGGTAATTGCTCCTCGATATATCGTTGCCTTCATTCAAAGAATGAATACCCGTACCGGAGAATAAGGTGTGATATGCCCTTACATATAAACCGCTGACAGTAAAGTCTGATTGTAATGTCTTCGAAGGAACTTGTTGACCGTCAATATATAACGACATGTAGGTAATATTGCTGTGATGAAAATTGAATGGAATTGAGGAGTAATCACCGTTGAAGGCGGCTTTATTTGCAACAAGACCTACGATGCATCGTTTAGGTAACTGACCCAAGAAGATATTATCAAATGACTTTCCCTGTATGTCTGTAGGTATAGTTAACACTTTTACGTCGGTCCTTCTAACAGGATATTTTGCTGAAGTTGCTTCTAACGCTTTAGCGTGAGCAATTAGAATGGTGGGGTTGGTTTGCATACGTCTCACCAGTAAATTAGCGTCCATAATTCGCGTCTTGTAAGTTGATTCGCGCGCGACCTTTAGACTAAAGGTATCTCTTGATCGTATAAATCTAGCCTTTAATTCAACACCGTTTATGAGAAACTTTTACTGCTTAAACAAATCCGAGTGCACGTGACCAATCATCTCGATTTGTTTGCTGGGCGCTGCAAGTACTTGACGTTTCCAGAAACCGTTATTTTCGTGTGTCAGTGTATTCATCTGCCCAGCTGTATCATTGTGCCATAATGTACAACCTAGATGTGAACTCTTGACCTCCTTTCCGTAATTTAGCAACGTTTCGATATAGGAACGGTAGGCTTAGTTGTTGTTTGGTTGTGATACCATCTTCTGATTTAAGTAAACCTCCACTTGTGAGAAAAGCGAATGCATCCAATTGTTTACCAATACTACAACATCAGCGTCAGTAAGTGCTGCATCATCTGGCTTTAGAAATTTAGCTGTGATGTACAACATGGTCTGGCTTAAATCTATGTAATCGTTTTCATTTCCGGGCACGACAAACTGTATTGGATCGTCATCACTAAGAGCTGATAAGGGCTTGTAAAATATCCATTCACCACCCTCGATACTTGTCTGCGTCGACAGTAAAGCGAACAAATCCAATTCGGACTTGACGCATTCACATGATTGGGCATGTAGAAAAGCCATTATCTTGAAAATATTTCATCGTAAGTAAGTTTCTTCTGCTTAGCAGCAATAGCTCTCGGTAGAGACTGGTTATTATCGGCCAGACGTACTCTTTTATAGTCCGAACCCTCCATCATTTTATCGATTTTCTCATCGACCTTACGTTTAAATTTCTACCTGCCTCTTGAAATCTTTATTGAAACGATTCCTTAACAGGTCGATCCTCTATGACGACACAAATAATATTGGCACCTGTTCTCAGAGCTTTTTTCCAATGGCCTTTGCACCAGACTTAATTAACGGTATTATACTTCTAAATATATAACCTAGCAATTTTCCTATTCCGAGACCTCGTTGATATGTTGCACCTCTGTAGATGGAGCCGATATCGTTACCGGCCTGATTCATATAGTATTGCTAATAAGGAAAAACCATTATTGCACTTTCTTAAAGTGTGCCGTCAGCCACGACGTCCCAAACTCGAATGGCATTGCTGCACCCGTATGTATTTTTATATTAATCTCGATGTTTTCAGATTCCCGTGTCACCACGGGCATGTAGTTTGCAGGCGAAAAAACCACATCTTTATGGCCCCCGTAAGCGTAGTTTTCAGAAGTAATATTTATTATACGCATAAGCGAAGATTAAACATCACCCACAATTTACGGTTCAACGATGTTGCAATTCGTTGGTAATTCTATCCATATACTAGCGGGGTGCGGGGGTATTAGTTCCATAGCTATGTTTTGATACGGCCAATAACCCAACTGTAAGGCTAAACGTTGTGAGACTCCGAATAGCGAGAGGGAGGTTTTTAATTTCGTAGTTAGATTATGATATTCGATTGTTAGCAATTTACTTATTAGCTCATGGTTATTTAGCTCGTTGGTAATTTCTTCAATGTTGGCATAATTCCCCGAGACTAGGATTTCTTATTAGAATACAACCCCCAATGTATAAATAAATTAGGTACAATTTGTAGATTGGAATTAAAAGAAATGTAATAATTTTAAATACAATTATGCAATATCCTTTGATAAAAACGAGCCGTAATAAATATTAATAACAGATTAAATAACATCTATTAATTCTCATGCGAAAAAATACGATCCCCCTGGGCTTATATAAAAAATGAAAGTTAAGGTGCCCCAGATGTGACGTCACAAAAAACAAAATGGCGGAAAGTTTGCCTCTTCTACTGATGTTCATCATTTCATATAATTAAAATAAATATTAATAAATTGATTATAAATAAAGTAAATTTTATTAAAATATATAATATAAAATATAATACCTTCAGTATCATCTTCAGTTAAGTTGACTGTAATTTCTGGTACTTTTGATGGCAATTAGGCCCCTTCGAACCACTTGAAAATATACTTATTTTCTTTTTCTTCCCACCCATAATCTTCTGAAGAAAATTGAGAAGGGTTTTTACAGAAAGCATGGGCCCAAAGATGTGCAATATAACATGTTCTTAGAAAATGTTGCCGCAATTCTGATTTGCAGATCCGTCGATAGTTTTTCTTGGCAGTTGAAAGACGTCATCGTTGTCCAGTATTTTGTATGTTTTGACCAAATTCGCTACACGCGCTTTATTGATCTCATTTATGTAATAATAAATTTTAAAATAAAGTTAATTCAACTCTTTCATTTATATATCAAGTACCGTACATTATTATGGAAATATTTATGTAAATTAAATATTACAATCGTTCAAAATGAAATACATATTATTTAACATGTATTTAAGGGAAATACTTGTCAGCTGCTTATCATGCAAAGGAAAAGTAGTCAGCTGATGCCAGGAAAAGAATGCTGGACGCTCGGTTTCGCTCGTCGCGAATGATGTTTAGTGCATCAGCTGACGGTCTTCCCCGCCTCACAGCCAGCTGACTTAATTTTTCCTCACTTACATAATAATTATTGTTATATAAACAAATTTTAACGATGGTAAGATACTTTTATTTTAATTTTTCATTTACACTGTTTATATGAACGGCTGATGCATTTTCCACTTACACATCAACAGCTGATTATCATTTTTCATTATTTTATAATACAATTCGATCAGAAAACAAATTTCAGCGATGGTAATATATTTTTATTTAAAAACATTTCTTGCACGCGGGAGGCGCTCCAGCGCCTACATCCACCGCTACCAGAACAGCTGACCGCTGCTAACTCATGTTCGCATAGTAAACTACTATAAAAAAAACAACGATGGTAAAATGACTAGCTCGAAAATTTCGCTGCATCCCGGACTAGAGATATCTTCAATAAAACAGAGTTGCCACTCCACCTGCTACCACTGCGCCCCAGACCATGACATTCCCTCCGCCGTGCTTCACTGTCGGTACCAAATCTTCTTTGCTAAGTTCCGTGTTTGTTTTACGTCAAATTTTACCCCTACCGTCACTTGCATAAATGGAAAAGTTACTCTCAACTGTGAATAAGTAGCGTTTCCAAAATTCATAATCCTTGTCTTTATATTTAAGGTCGAATTCTAGACGTTTTTGAACATTTAATTTGGAAATAGAAGATTTATGTCGTGATGTTCTTCCATGGTACCCGTTCGAACGCAATATTCTACGCACATTTTCGAGATGAATGGTTTTCTCTGTTTACAATGCAACGTCTGTGGATACCTCTGGAGTACTTGTTCTTTTATTTTTTTTAACGGAACGTCTAACATCCCGGATTTTCCGGTTATTCAATGATCTTGGGCGCCCAGATCTGTTTTTATTAGTTCCAGTCTGGCCCCGCTTTCTAATAATTGACTGTACTGCTGCACGTGCCTTATTTACTGTTTTTGCAATTTTACTATAACTTTTATTATTTCGTAATTTTGTAATTACGTTTCTTAGCTCCACGCTTGTTTCTTTTGATTTTCTACCAACCTTCATTAACAAACGTTATTATTTATAGACAAGCGCACACTAGATTTTTTGGTTACGATATTTCTAAATATAATGGGTTCGGATAGATGACTCTCTAATTTGCATGCCTGTATGAATATTTTTGTGACGATGATTTTTGTATATAATAAGTTTTTTCTGTTAACTATTTAATGTCCTTATAGTGTGTTATTTTCCAATAATGCACCTATTTTTAAACACGTTAGAAGCGACATAATGGTCTAGGGCATTATGAAATTAAACAGCATGCATAGCTACGAAACCAAGGTGACTGAACAAACTCGATTATACTTTTTCGTAAAATAAAAGTCAAACCCCCTTTGTTTTTTACTAAAAATACGCCTGGCAATATCTTTTTTAATTTAATAACACACTAAAAGGGTGCACGTTACAAGAATAATTCCCTCGGTCAACGTACATCCCTCGGGCATTATTATACCCGTAATACCCTTAATACCTGAATTACTATTACTTAGACTACTACTTTTAAAAATAAACATTTATACATCAGTATTTCTTTTAATGTACTTTGTATTTCTTTGATGTTAATAGTATGTCATATCTATAGAATTTGAGAGGTGTATGGATACTTTTGTGACCGACTGTATTTCATTAATACTATTTTGTTAATACCTAGTGTTTTCTAGAAATGGAACTTCTAGCTTTATAATGTATATAAATTCAATTTTGCAAAACGGTATATTAATACTGCTTCAATGGCAGTTACCAAGGACGCAAGGGATGGTTTCAAGGAGGCCATTACACATTTTAACAATTTTGAACATATTTTTACATTTTGACCAGATGTTTATCGTTTTACTTTATATTACAGATTACTAACACTAAGTTTGTTGGTTAAATATTTACTTATCAAAAAAAAAGTTTATCAGGGTTTTTGTTAATAGAATTGTTACAACCACATGCAACACACTATAATGTCGTGGTTTAAAATCGCCTGGTGTAAATAATTTAATAATAAACAAATAGGTGTAAATGTTCTCAAAACAAATCGTTAAACTAACCAGAGATCCAAAACACTCAATAAAGATAATGCGGTTGTCCCAGTCGGTAAATTAAAGCAAGCCGGTTCAATCTTTTTTTTTTTGATTTGCTTAATTACCACAATTTCTGATTGGTTATTTCCACTTAACTGCAATGTAACAATAATAAAAATTATCTCAGACGCCAAGTTATTTTTTGATTATGCTCGGAATAACTAAACCGAGGATACAATAAAAAATTCACCACAATGTCAAAATAAAAAATATATAAACCATGTTTATTAAATATTTAAATTTAGAATTATATAAAATATATCTTAAACAACTAATTGTAATACCCTTAAATTACTAAACTATGGATATAAATACATGTTCGAAAATTTTTGTACACAACTTTTTGATAACATCTGGTATCTAAACGAATACGGAAATGCAAACCAAAACCAATAATTTAAAGGGAGAACATTATTTATCATTTTTGCAAAATGATCTACCAATTTACTTGGAAGATGTATCATTCGCAATTAGACAACAGATGTGGTTTATGCACGATGGTGCGCTTCCACATCTTAGTAACGCAGTTAGAGCGTTTTTATTTCGAGAATATCCAGGACGTTGGATAGGAAGGGGGCCAGATGCACCAATTGATTGGCCACCGCGCGATCCATGTCTGAATCCAATAGATTTTTGTTTCTGGGGATATATGAAAGAAAATGTTTATTCTGCGGAAATAACCAGTGAGGAACAGTTGAGGAACCGAATTTTCAAATTAATAACGAGTTTCGACATAAACATTTAATTTTTCAAAACATTCATATACACGAATGAGGCGGTCATATTGAACACTTGTTGAGTTAAAGTTAAATATCGTGTTTGTTTATAAATTGCAATGTAATAATAAAGATGTTTTTGATATTTATGACAATGTAGAGTTCAATAATTCAATATTTTTAAATTGAAATTTAAAAGGTTTAAATGTTTACATAGAAATACAAAGATGCAAAAAAGTTTAAGAATAGACGTTTAATTCAAGTGGCGCTCCATATTTTGTTAAATATAATCCTAAAAAAAGTTAGGGGGTCAAAATGGTGTTGACCCCCTCTAAAAATCCATAATAAATGAAAATAAATGAATGCGACTGCTTCTAGTTTATGGGTTATCGTATACTAGTATCTCATATAAATTTTCATAAATTTACTTTACAACGTTTTAGAGCAACGTTAAAAAAATTAATTTAAATTTTCAAATAAATCACCCTGTCTCTTTTTTATATGCACTGTTGTATATAGGTAAGCGAGGTTCAATCAACCTATTTTTGACCCCAGAATATGTGGTATAATTTATTACCAATCTTTTCGGGACACCCTGTATATTTGAATAATAATACAGAAAAACAACTTAAAAAATTACCAGCATATTATCATTACCCAATGAAACAAATTTTTTGACCATCAAAGATAAATAAATCCAAATTTAAACGTGTTTTAGCACATTAACACTCTTCTTTTAACTACGAGTTTTAAACTCTAACTCCTTATACGTGTGAATAAATTACTGTTGCAAATAAATAGTTATTTATGCAACAAGTGTATAAAGTTGTACTTTTTTCACGAATAAGAAGTTTTTCGACGACTGTCAAAAAAAAATTATGTTTTGCAATCTTTTATTTGTGGTAAACACTAGAACAGTATGTGAAAATTTAATTTCTCTATTTGAACACTAACAAAAAATATGCGTAACTTATAAAGTGTCTTTAGTAATTGTAATATTAAAAGTACAGTTACTAGGATTATTAATGTTAAATTTTGATCCACGTAATGTATTTTCCAATTTGTTTTACACACACTGATTCTTGATTGTTATTCGTGGTGGCAATATTTAAACTGTCTTCATTTACATAACTGGTTGAGGTAGACGGTTGGTTGAAAATATCGTTATTAGAAGTTCCATGTCCACTTAAAATTCTTGATGCACAATCCATTTTAGTATTGAAGGAATTGTTCACATATCCTTCTGCAACGGCAGTGGATTTCCATCCACCGTACTGTTTCAGTTTAAGTATATCACCCCCAGAATCAATAAGAAGCGATGCCGACGTACGTCTGAATGTGTGCCCTGTATGTGTATCTGGTTGTGATAAATTTAGGTACTTTGCAATAATTGACGGAATCTTCGAGAAAGTATTTATTCCCACTACTTGTTTAGTACATTTTCCGTCTTTATGAGAAAGAAAGAAATGCCTATTATTTGCATTCTGTGGCCTAAGTTTAGCATACTTTCTATAAATATCTAATAAATCCAAATTAGTAATCTCTGTGTTTTTAATAACAGTAAAGCGCCGTTGAATGTGCGTCTTGGAATCCGGAATTGTTTTCAATTAAAACCGATCCTTTATCAACAATATTATCAATCAGCATCTAATACAACTCTTCTCTCCGACAAGCAAAAAGGTAAAATATAGTACACTTTTTTTAACAGTCGTCGAAAAATATATTAATTTCTTATATGCACTTAGCTGCTTGAGTTTTCTAAGCTCCTCAGCCATAATGATGGATTCGCAGCAGACATCCATTAACGGTGCATGAAACAATGAAATGGGAATAATATAGATGTGATTTAACGCCCTACTGTTGAAGTCATACGTCTCCATTTGAAATTAACCTTGTAATCAGTGGTGTGTACAAATATTATTTATCAACTTTTAATTTACAAACGTATTTCCTCGAAACTGCTTTGTTAATATGTAGTGGTTTCTAAAAATAAAAAATGCATGTTAAATGTTACCTGTTACGGGCAAAAATGGCAGTATGATCGGAAACAACAGATAAAGAAGGGGCCGGTAGTTCAGTGGAATAAGGGCGTGGGCGTGTAATTAATCTAGCGATTAAGATAGCTCAATATATATATATATATATATATATATATATATATATATATATATATATATATATATATATATATATATATATATAATACACAATTGGGGTAAGTCATAAATCAAATAGAATAGAATAATCAAATGGGCGCCAGGACAATACCAGGGTGTAGGTAACTATGTGCGAATAATTCACAATTAAGTTCAAAACAAACAAAAAACTTACTTTCCTTTACGTCGCAAAAACCAGGTAAATCGGTAAATTAACAGCCGTGATGCGGCGTTTCCTGCAAAACTTCAAAATACCTGGTACGCAATCACAGTCAAATGACCTTCTCATAGACTAGCTAATCGGTCATCAATCCTACTTCCTTTATTTGTATGTTATGCTAAATCTTCATTAAACATATCTTAAAATAAAATTATATAAAAAAAATAACAAAAATAGCAACGAACCTAATAGAGAAAACTCTCACAAATTGTTACGTGAAAGCTTTCATCAAAATGAAAGAAAATAATTGAGCGTTGCCGCTGTAAAGTTGTAAAAATAAAAAATTTCCATGTCCGGTCACATATACTATTACACTCATTATGATTTTAATAAAAATTAAAATAAGCAATCAGATTGATACAGTTGTCAAAACACGTTCAATTCACTTCTTGAATGGAGTAAAGCACAATCTTTCTCACGTAAATCGCAATGATTGGCAAGATTCAAATTCCCAAAACCATCTACCTTAAGTAGGTACCTTAAATTTTAATTAACACCAAATGGAATAATAATAACGCCGAAAACATAAATTTGACAAATTTTCGTATTATGAATTGAGGTATACAATGCTCAGAATAAAATAAAATAACGTACGGATAAAGACGATAGACGGGTGAAGACGCTTTTGTGGCGAAATATTTAAACCAAAACCAGGTGATTAATATCTGTGTCAACTGGTTTCATATATATAAACATTAATTTATTTGCAAAACGTTTTCGTCCTTTGTGTACACAACATTTATTATAGCGATAATTATATAGCAACTTTTGTTTGTTTGAACAGCTGTGGACGCAGCTGTACCTTCGTGATGCACAAATAAATATACTGACTTTACTACATAAGAATCCACAAAAGCGCGATTTAACCCAAACATGAGAAATAGCACTAAAACTAAATACTAATCCTCTTTAATGGACCCCAAAATGTCATTTCTGACTATCGAAACACAACACAAAAAAGGTCTCCGGGATGATTGAATACTCTTTAAGACCCACACTAGCTGAAAGGGAAAGCTTTCCCCACGGTAGCTTCAAATACCCCGGTAGAACGTATGTAAATTCAGTACGCCCCAAGATCACATCACGCGTTCAGCGTTCAACCTCTTTTTCTACAGCTTGACTTCCACTGACCGAACAACAAGACTCCCTTTCCCCGAAAGATCACGTCATCCTTTTAGTCGTCACATATAAAGAAACGTTGTCCTGTGTATTTGAACGCCCTGTATATATGTGCGTATTTTTTTCTTATTCTTTTTTTTTGCCAGTGACTCAATTTACGCTAACGAAACTTGTTTTTTTTGTGTTCATCAAGGTACAAGTGAAAGTAACAATTATAGATTGGTTGATTTTTCTAAGTTGTAGTGGTTTTCGAGTTAAGCTTTTCGTGTATATTTTGTGGATTAATTAATTGGAAATAGGAAATTTTAAAGTTGAATCTTAATTAGTTTTCCTGTAAATTTTTATAAAAGGTTTCGTTAAAATAAAATTTAATTGTAGACAAGTAAAGTTCGCATTTAAATTGTAGGATGAAATCATTCCTTGATTTGCTTGTTTAAACAGGGGCTGTTGATGTTAATTTTACTTATCGCGTTTAGTAATTGACGCCGTTTTTCTGCCGGAGTATAGTATCTCAATCCATTAGTGTTAAGTAATTATCATTATCGTTAAGGGAATAAATTTGTGGACGACAATTTGCACTTAAATCGTGCACGCCGCAGTTTGGTTGAGAAATATCGTGCAACATTATGGAGAGGGGTTAAGGCTGTTTGTTTGCTTGGGGATTCTTTATCTGACTTTCGTGAGTAAAGGATGTGAAGTTGGGGGTTGGGGCGTGCCTTCTTTTCGAATACCTGGAGGACCGAACCTTTTGGAGAAGTTGTTTGAAGGTGTTTACAACTGAAGTATCAGTTTGGGGATATTTGTGTAGACGTTCATCCCTCCTGGTTATTTCTTCTAAAATTACGGACCGTGGAGTGAATTAACGAACATTTCACAAAGGGATGTGTTTATAGAAGTGCATCTTGGTGGTGAATTTTGAGACGCGCTAAATGCGGATGTATCTTTCGAATAAAACCATTGTGAAGGCGCAACGTTTGTCCCCCCCCCCCCCCTTCGTTTTAATATTAAACAGACTTGTAACTAGAGCTACCGAATTAATAGAACATTAAGCAGATAGTGTGTAAATATCTCGTGCGTAAAAGCGATTTATTCTGTGCACATAAACTATATAACGTCCTGGCCAATTAACGTAAGCGTATCGCTATCGAAATTTAAAACTGGGAAATTGCCGCATGGGTTTGCCTTGCCGATCGAGAACGTGCAACAGGTGTCCTGAAGCCGATCCCGTCCGTTTTGCTTTCATTGCTACCTGGTGAAGACGTATTCAAGAGTTCTGTGTAGAAGGTAACTCAATATTGTACGTTATTGTGATCATTTTATCATATCTCTGTTTGTAAATTTGGTGATACTGTTTTTTGATGAGCGAATAAACGCAGTCGTTTTATTTTGGTGTTACTTTGCGGAAATTGATGCTCTCACGTTAATCTCAATTAAAAGGTTGACGAACTGCTTTTATTTGCGCTACCTTTGGTATTTTGTTTTTTTTATTATTTAATTAAATGTACTGCAAGTTTATGTATATGAACATTTCGAACGGTAAAATTGATTTTTAGTAACCAATTGGTTACCTAATGTTTTGAATTCTAACCATATTTAGGTAATTCCATTTCCGTAATTTAAAATTAAAATCTGGTAAGCTTACAAGGTTAACCTACTTATCCTCTCGTATTCTAGAATTTAAGATTTTAGGTTGAAGCGTAAGTAGTGTAATATATATATATATATATATATATATATATATATATATATATATATTGAAATGTTATAATTGGCTTTAATTTAGTAATTTCAATAATTTCAATATGTTTGGTTTTATTATTTATATTTATATTTACTATATTCAATTGGGGATAGGGTTCAAGTTTAATGTTGTATGTAGTAATGAAAGAAGTTATTTATTTTTATTTTAAATGTTATTATTGCACCAAACTAGCTCAGGGATCTCAAAGGGGAAAGGGTTCAAGGATTTAGTTGAAGATAATAAATTTTTGTATAAGAAATATCCTATACTTAATTGAATTTAACGTATAAAATTTGCTCTGAATAAGTTTTTGCTTTCTAACGCATGCGTTACTGACTTTAAGTGAAAATAATTAAAACTGTCAAAAAATGTCAAATAATTAAGAAATTTTAATGTTTGGATCAAAATGTGAAAATTTAGAAAAAGAAAAGGAAATGATTTGCTTCACAAGTGTTTACACAGGTAAATAATTGAAATTCTTAATTAATAACATATAACAAATATTAATTGCAGGGAAATACCAATAACAGGGTTATAAAAATTTTAAAACTCACAGATACAATCCTTCCTGTCGATTGAAAGATGTCTTCAAACTTCAGCTGGAGGCAGGCAATGTTCACTCGGCTGTTGTTGTTGCTAATATCCAACTGCTATCTCGGTTATTGAAGACTCCAACCTCCAAACTTCAAGATGTTTTCCTTCCAAAAAACGGCAACCTCCAAACACTTATTTACTATGGTAACTTTTATTAAAAATGGTTTTAAATCTTTATGACTGATATCGTTTAAACTGTATTATTAGTATCCAAGATTTTTGTTAACACAATTTTATTTTAGTTACCGAAAATATAATATTTATTTAAGAGGAATTGTCCGGATAAATAAACAACTTTTCACCAAATAAAATGGAATTTAATTTGGTATATCAGAATTATTTTAAATCGGAAAACATGAAAACAAATTTTCACAAAATCGTGACATCAATTAATCGTACAGCAATAATTTATTAACAACGACAGGTATCGGTGACCGAACTATTTGAATTTTAACCGAAGTTATAAAACAAGTGCTCTCGAAATTATTCGTACGTAAACTTTCTCGACGAAAATAAATTAGGTTATGTAAACACTAAATTAGCAACACTGTTTTAATCTTTTCACTTTTAGAACAAAACTGGAGAGAGAATGACTTCCTGAGCTCTTGCTTTTATAGGTTTCTGGTTGCTACAGAAATTTCAATTTTTTACAGCCATATTGCAATATTTACAATGAATGTGATTGGCTAATCAAAATTAAGAATTGTACAAAATGGAATTTTGGCCGTAACTTTCTTATACATGGTCGGAAATGAAATTTAAAAACAGAAATGAAAACTATGTGAAATTTCGAATAAAAGGACACCGAATAAGCAATAAATCCTACCACTAATAAACGAAACAACTTAATCTAATCAAAATAAGCTACTAACTATACACCCTTACAAGCTACACTAAAATTACTTGAAAATGGAATTCTGAGGACAATTTACATAAGAAAACATATCTTTTTAAATTCAAAACATTTACTTTAATGAAAATTTTAAGTTTTTGTAAATTTGTCTAGAAATCACCTTAGATTTAGCAAAATTTTGCGGATAAAACGCTGTATCCTTACAAAAACTTATTTATATTGTGAAAGAACATCTATTATTTGCTTTAAGAGCAAAAACTAAATCTAATAATATGGAAAAATATAAAATTATGTGAAAAATCTAAAATTTACAACGTAACCATACTTAAATTTTAAATATGAAATAAATTCATATTAAAAATGTTTTAGCACTTAAAATGTTATGTTTAAGGTCTGTATAACTTGTCTTTATTGTTCACACTACTTATTTGCAATGCATAATGTTATTTAATCTTGCATTGAAAAATCTCATCTAACACTGTTTTGGGATTTTTACACTATAAATTGTACGGCACTATAAATGTTTGTATGCCAAAATGTTCTAAATGTCTTTCTTGTTGTGAATCATATATTATAAGTTTTGTCACTAATTCACTAACAAAAATGTGTGCGAAATTTGTCTATACTATCCATATTATAACCCTTTTAACAAAATTTTTGTATTTCCTGCTCTTAAAAACTAAACATACTTTATCCCTAACATAATCCTAACTACATAGTCCATGTTTAAACACCTGTGAAATGTCTACTTGCCAAATTAACTTTGAAAAATTGAATTTTATTGTAAAATTGCACTACTAAAATGACTCTACGAAAATGGTGATATTTAACATCTTTGACAATTTTGGTAGCAACAAATTGCTTTTTATGATGAAACCAAACTTAGCAAAGATATTCAGATCAATTTATACCAAATAAATTTATTTTAAACACATCGTGAACCATATTTGTGTAAAATTGTGTCTCGTACTTGTATCGAGCCAGAAATTACCCCTTTTTATGACCCAAATGTCATGTAAGCTGTCCGATACTTCCATTACCTCTTTCTAAACATCTCAAATTCCAATTTAAGAATGAAGATATTTTTGTACAAGAAAATATTAAGTTCTTTAATTGACCTACCTATTAAAATTAAATTTTGAAATATGGATAAATCATGGAGATATGAAATTTACCTCTACTACTACCATCCTTTATATTGACTAATTCATATGTAGTACCCCAAAACATTTTTTACCCTATACGGACCTTCATATGGTAGTAAGAGTTTTGCGCACATTTTTCGTGCCCTATCTGCAACTGTTAAACGGCGTATGATTACTAAATCTCCTTCCTTAAATGTAACCTTCTTTTTAATTTTGGCAGAATGTTTCTTTCATAATTATCTAAAATCTTCCACAACCTTTCTTTGACTTCTAGGAGCAAATTTTCAACTTCAATTTCTTCTTCTTGTTGCCTCCAGGGTCTTTCTGGTATAATCTTTTTATTAATGTTATCGGAGCTACCTGTGTTCTAACATTCGGTACTTCATTGATGCACCTTATTGTTGCCATTTTGGAAATACTCTCGATTTAACGATGATATTGATTTTGATAATCTCTCCTGTCATTTCCATAATTCCTATTATAATTGTCTCCCTTATTGTCCTCTCTTTCGTGCCTGTAATTATATTCCCTTCATTTCCATAATTCCTAGGGTTAAATTCTCTTTTCGTAACTGTT
>JARFJB010001452.1:0-49791 GCA_036346205.1 Vesta saturnalis
TCATCGGAATAACAATATTTTGCAATATATTCAATATAAATGTATAGTTTTCAGGAGGTCAAAGAACCCAGGTACTTTTTGTAGATTTGATCACTACTGCACTGCAGCTCTTCCTGCAAGCTGTCCTGAAGACTGCTCATTGTTTACTGAAAGTTGTACCCCAGGGTCTAGTATCAGTGAAATCAAAATTTACTAAGCGTTTATCATCATAAGGATTGAGTATGACTTTATTTTGTTTAATGGTAAACACATCATGTTTCTTTGATCTTATGAGGTGTTGATAGCGCCTTATTACGCCACCATCAAATAAAACCTGTTTATAATCATTAATAGTGATCTGCCTCACGCTTGGTGGGTAGAACCCTTTGATTTTTTACAACCTTTTCATCAACCGCGTAAGCATACATTTTGCACGAAGTCCTACAAATTCAACCATAATTTTGCCATGATTTTCATCTTTCATTAAGCCGGGACCTTTTTTTACTAATGGGAGTCCAAAGATGTTGTCGGGACTATAATCAGATGTATCGAATTTATCAATGTCCTCTTTAATACATTCATAGATATCGGGAACCGAAAAGGCGTATATGAGACTATCCGTATCCGTGTACAAGAGCTTAGCACTATTATGGAACTTGGGTAGCGTGTAACCGTAATGAAAATTATATAAAAAGTTTTGAAACGTCTAAAACACTGAATCCTGCATATATAGGTTTATTGAAATATACTTCAAGCTTATTCATTTGAATGATAAGCATATCATTGTCAAATATTGTACAACTATGAAAATTTGGTTTTGATATGTAAGCACGAGCACCATAGCGACCCTCCCATTTCGTTACTAGCCGTATTCCTTATGCTTACGTACATTTTCCATCAGCTTCCGAAAACACTATTAATCATTAATTTATAGAAATTTTATCGAATTCATTTTGAGATTGCTGACGCATGGCTGTATTTAAATCTATATATTTTTTAACCAGGGGACTGTTTAAAACGTAATATACGGTGTACTTTTACCAACTTCAATCCATATTTTAAATATACTTTTAAATTTCTGTAATGAATTACATAATTACGTTTTGGATACAGGGTAAGCAGTAATTTTTCATTTTGGAATCAGGGTGGGTGGAACCATATGTTCGGGTGCCAGCGGTAGATCACTGTGACTCTCATGTAATTCTATAGGATAGTCTAAATCACACTCGACTATATAACCAATTTCCGAATCATCAGGATGGTTTATTAAATCTAAACTTTCAAAATTAGCTTCATTAACAAAAGAAAAATCGCCAAATGGTAGAAATTCTGACATGGCGGCTCCATATAAATTATTCACGTCGTAGTACATTAAATACACACTTTCGGAGGTGGGATCAAATTTTTCCACCATGTACTTATTGTTAGCTTTAGCATACCGATTTGAACATTGAGCTACACCACCTCTAATCCCTCTTTCAATAAACATTAGCATATCAATGTCTGTAAATAATTCTAACCTTACTTGTGTAATTTTAAGCATAGCATCGAATGCTAAACCGGGAGCTGTATAATAGTGCAGAGGATCAAGCTCGTAAGTACTTAAACAAGTTTGCCTAAAGTTTTCGAAAATATCTGCTAAAAGTAGAACGTCTGTTTTAGATACAAATCCGAGTACTCCCTAACGATTTAATACTAAATTTGTTCCAAACGTTAACCGCATGCGCAAAACTCTCATCACTGATTCCCTCATTATTAAGATGACTGAAAAATGCTTCTTTGGGAGGGAGCGTGGTCTCATTCAATTTATCCCACGTATCAATATACTCATAAGGAAACACACCTTTGCGAACTACTAGAAAATTCCTCCTCATTGTTGCAACTAGCGCGGGAAATAATTTTTTTACTATCCTCCAAATAGTCTGACAACTTTTCAATACTACTGCTCATAAATCTGAAAGAGTCAATAAATCTAAACTTAATTTTGGTGCCTTCCATTACCTTCGTAAAAGAGATATATCTTTCTTTGTTTATGGGTAGCAGTGAAATCAAACCGGGAACACTAGCCAATTCTCTAATGATGAAATGAGAATCATAACCTGATAAATTATGGAACACAACTGGCAGAATGTGAGAGTCTGTATAGTTTAGGTTACATGCCTGGTGCTGCCCCGAAATGCTCCTGTAAGATGATTATGGTCTCTAACTTTTATATCAGAATTAGTAAATGGTTTCCGACAAATGTGACAAATCGTGGCGCTTTCAAATTGCTCAACCTGACTGAGACTTAAAGTACCCATTGAAATAATTTGATTGATTATTTCGGTAGCCCAATGTGCAATACTTTGAAGCTCGTTAACAAACCATTGAATGCAATCCTTTCCTCTATAAAGACTAAATCAGATAAAGAATCATCATATGAACACTTCAAATAGTAAGCAATGCTGAAAGGTGTGTGTTTGGAGTGAAATAGAGTATTACCTTCGATACCATTTGCACACTTCTCTAAAATACTTTCTAAATCGGCATAAATGACAAATGGCACCTTTTCTTGGAATGCAAAATTTTGAACTGTAAATTCATTTCCGCTTCGGTAGGCAGCCTAGTAGAGCATTGATTAAGTTGCTGACAGTGGATGGTATGTTTTTGTAGAAGGCGATCTGAAGAAAAATGGTTCAAGCATCGGTAACAAATAAATTTCTTGCCCTTATAATTCGATATCTGTTTTGAAAATAAAGCTGACATATTTTTAATCCATGTGAAATGGTATACAGTGTTATCCGCCTGATCAGAAAGTATTAAAAGATTTATGGGTTCTTTATCGCTTTGCTGATTACTCAATACAAAGGTACAACTTTTTACCATTTATCAGTACAAATTAATTGCGAGGTTGTTTAGTTTCTCAAATTTTTACATCATCCAGCTGAATGGGGAAGTGAATTGAATCAAAATTCAAAACATTCTAAAATGAGGATAACTAGAAGTTCGGTCTGAGTTTTGTGAAGCAGGATATAATGCCGAAACAACGGCCCACAGGAAGCAAACTCATCGTTATTTTTAACATTAACAACAGCATGCTTTACTGCTATGAAGCGAGGAACTTTAACATAAGTTGAAACCACCTCTAAATGGGACATAGCTATTAATATTTACTTTTAAATCAAGACTTCATGTACTGCCCAACCGGAATCCCTTTCAGAAAACTCCTCTAATTTTATCCGTAACTTATCATACACGTTTTCATTGTACCAGACACGTACATTGGTTGAAATATCAATAACGCAATTTTTTGTGGCAAAAGTCTTCAACTCAATATTATGATTTTGGGGTTGCATGAAATTGCATCCTAAGACCACATTTACCTTTAACATAGATTGCCTTAACATTAATTTCACCTTACGTGCAAAACTATTATATGTGTTTAGTAAAAATATCAAAGGGTCCTTAATGTTTGACATATTGATTATAATTCCTGTAAGCAGCCTACCATTGAAACATGAGTCTAGGGGGTACCAACGTAATTTATGCATACCTTTTTTATTGACAATTCCACTACCAACCTTCTCTGAAGCGTTCTTTAACCGTCTCAATCTAACCAGATAGCACTTGAGCAATGCTAAATTGCTCTCAAGCTTAAACAAGCTTTCATTGGTCTCATAATAAATTTTATGTTTAATTATATCTTGCAATAGCTTGATATTGGTGTTAACTATATGGATGTGCCTGGCAAATTCCTTTTTTGTTTTCAATAAGGGAACAATGCGCTTTGTTAAATTAACCATCTCACTACTACTTGGCATACTCATAGCTAGCAATATGAAGCACACACGTAACAATGAACTTTTAACAAATTGCTCTTCACAACGGTTCTAGTCACGATTGTAAAAATATGATGCACAAATTGGTGAGTAATAATATTACTCTTAACGTTTAACAAATTGCTCTTCGGTTTACAATAAAACTTTTAGTTAGGATTGTAAAAATATGATGCACACACTGGTGATTAATAATAGTTGCTTTTTACTTTAGGTAATTTGTTGTTGTGACGATTGTAATGTATCGACTGACGTGGGACTGTGTTTTATCTACTTATATAGAGATAAGTTCGGGTAAGGTCGGATAAGTTCGGCTCACCTTTTCATAAGCTACGACTCAGCCATGAATCGTCTTTGTTATTTTACCTTGAAAATTGTAAGCATAGACTTTAAATCGTTGACAATGGATCGCCTTTGTTCTTGAAAGTTGATTTCTCAGAATCGAAGTGTAGATAACAATCTATTTTATAAATCAACCAGAACAATGGGTCTTTTTTGATTTCTCAGATGTGACCTTGAAAATTGTAAGCATAGACTTTGAACCGTTGAACAATGCATCGTCTTTGTTCATTGATTTCTCAGAATTTTAGAACTATGACTCATCCATAACAATAGATCGTCTTTGTTCTCTCATGTAACCTTGTAAGCATAGACTTTGAACCGTGTGAACAATGAGCCCTCTTTGTTCTTGATTTCTCAGAATTGAGATAACAATCTATTTTTATATCTGAACAATAGATCGTCTTTGTTCTCTCACGTGGCCTTGAAAATTGTAAGCATAGACTTTGAAGCGTTGACAATACATCGTCTTTGTTCACGATTTCTCAGAATTGAAGTGTAGATAACAATCTATTTTTATAACTCATCCAAACAATGGATCGTCTTTGTTCTCTCATGTGACCTTGAAAATGATAAATATAGACTTTGAACAATGACCGCCTTTGTTCTTGATTTCCTAGAATTGAGATGTATTTAGATAACAATCTATTTCTTATAACTCGACCAGAACAATGAATCGCTTTTGTTCTTTTACCTTGAAAATTGTAAACATAGACTTTGAACAATGCACGTCTTTGTTATTGATTTCCTAAATTTCAGAAGCTATGACTCAGCCAAAACAATGAATCACCTTTGTTATCAGAGGTGTGACCTTATAAGCATAGACTTTGAACAATGGGCCCCTTTCTTGATTTCCTGGAATTGAGATGTGGTCGTATAGAAACGGTTGCGAAACAGCTACCTGTTTTGGAAACGGACCCCTGTTTTAGAAACAGCTACCTGTTTTAGGAAACGGCTACCTGTTTTAGGAAACGGCTACCTGTTTAGGGAACGGCCACCTGTTTAGAGCACTTGAGGGGCGTGGCTTGAAACATGCACCTCAGGGCTCTTGATTTCCTAGAATTGAGATGAATGGATCGTCTTTGTTATCAGAGGTGTGACCTAAGCATAAACTTTAAATCGTTGACAATGGATTGCCTTTGTTCTTGAAAGAGATGTCTTTAGATAACAATCTATTTCTAACTGAACAATGAATCGTCTTTGTTCATTTACCTTGAAAATTATAAGCATAGACTTTGAACAATACATTATTCATGATTTCTCAGAATTGAGATAACAATTTATTTTATAACTCGACCAGAAGAATGAATCGCTTTTGTCCTGTTACCTTGAAAATTGTAAGCATAGACTTTGAACAATGCATCGCCTTTATTCTTGATTTCCTAGAATTGAGATAACAATCTATTTTTATAATAACGGAACAAGATAGTCTTTGTTCTTTCATATGGCCTTGAAAGCATAGACTTTGCATCGTCTTTGTTATTGATTTCCTAGAATTTCAGAATAACTCAGCCAAACAATAGATCGTCTTTGTTCTCTCATGTGACCTTGAAAGCATAGACTTTAAACAATGGGCCCCTTTGTTTCTCAGAATAGGGCGTGGCCTGAAACATGCATAGACTTGCCTGAGACCGAGTGCAATGACCTTCAGGACTATAATGACCTTGAAGCGGGGACTTTGAAGAGCTTACCAACCACATAACCTTGAAGAGGTTACACACCTGTGGTCTTCAGCTGCCTTGAAATAGGCAATGTTACCGACCTTGAAATCTAGTAACTTTTCTGGTGACTTTTTCCTAGATCTGGTGACAAATCTAGTGACAAAAGTGGGACAGAACCATATAGCTATACTACTTATTTATATGTTGTAATTTTGAAATCAAAATAAAATTAAAACTAGATCTGTAGCTGTATGAAATGAATATAAAAATGACGCAGCTTCGAGTTCAAAAATAAAAAAGGTTTTCACATGTTTTATATTTATATGTTGTAATTTTGAAATGCATTGTACGCAGAATGAGTTTTAAATAAATGTTATGGAATGATACGCAATTGTGTAATATGTACTGATCATTTAACATGTTTTATATTTATATGTACTAGTGAATAAAGTTTGTAAAAAAAAACACTTGTAATTTAGAGAAATTATCGTTTGTATTGTTGATATTAGTGATTTGTATTAATTTAACACTGTCACAAATTTCATAAATAAGCAATTTAGTGCAAATGGATATGTAATACTCTTATTTTAATTGCTTCTCGCAAAACACGATGACATAAATAACATTTTTGCAAAGTAATATAAACTATCTAAGAAAAATTGCTAATGATAATCGATATACAAAAATGGAATAAGTGCTATAAATTAGAAAATAATGATTACCGATTAAAAACAATTGAATTAATATGGGTATTGCAAAATTAATTCATTAACAGAGCCGGTAAATGAAATTAAACAAAACACTTCTCGAATAAAAAATAATAAATATGCTCGCCTAATTACTAAATTTCAAAATAATCGACAGCTATGCGTCCAAAATTCAGTTTACTGCCACTGTATGAGTTTTATAGAATGATATGCAATTGTGTAATTTGTATTACGTAACTGCATGGTGACAAAATGCACTGAAGAAAAATAATATAAGCGTATAGTAGAGTGAGGGCAACTATGCGTTTCACGAAACATAACCAGTATATCATAGCAGTTATAATTCTTAAGTACGTGATTGGTCCATTGGTTTTTAATCTGTCTAAAATGTAAATAAAGAGAAAAATTAAAATCTACGGTAACCTAGATTACCGTAGATTTTAATTTTCCTTTTACGTGTGGTAACATTTGAGTAAGTGTTTATAATAGTAAAACATAGTTAAAATTAACACATGTTACAAATATAAAAGAAGGTAACAACGGAACCATAAATTAAAGAAAAAGTATGATATTGTCAATTTTCGACGTAATCGATTCAACTCGCTGTGGAGACAACAGGTTCAACAGGATTGGTTTCCACTCCACAAGCTTTAATAGCTTTGAGAATATGTGGATGCCTACGTAATTGTGCTACACGGGATTTCATATTTTCGGTAGCTAAATCTTTTCCTAAAGTTTTGAGGAAAACGCGCTTTCTGAATGTATTTCCAGTCGGGATTTTTGATTGTAAATGTAACAAAGGCATTTAGAGCTACTGCATCCAACATCAGCATGAAAATTGTGAATGGCCATCTTGTAGTTCGGCGTGCACAACTATATTCGCAGATAAGCTTATCAGCGTTATTCATGCCACCTTTAGTAGTTTTATAAGCCACTGTCTTTGTTGGTTTTTGTTGTTTTCCTTCAGTTATTTCTGGATTATCATGCTGGAAATTAATTCTTCTGGCGTGTCCGTTTTATTTTTCCTAAGTGTTCCCAATAATGTTACATTTTTTGTTAGTAAAAATTCCACTAAGGGCACCGACGTAAAAAAGTTTTCCACAGTTACGCCACGACCAGTGTTGTAAAATGGTTCAATAAGATTTTTCACAACACACAAACCTTGGACAATTTTCCACGAAATTCTACCAGTTGTTTATCGACAGTTATTGTGTCATGGGGAATATAGAAATTTTTGCAAGTTTCGACAAGAATGGCCGCTAATTTATCAGTTGCCCTCCTCTGTTACCTGGTTATTTTATCATCAAAACGCAAAAATATGTGAATTGAGACAAATCTGTCACGAGACACATTTCAGTAGTAATTTCTTTACTACAACGCAAAGCACCCGCGGAAATCAATATTCCGATAAAAGCATTTAATTTTCAGTGACATCTATATCTTTTGATTATTAGGATGTTCCACATTATACGCATTGTAAACTCGAGAAACCTCTTCGTTGGTATGCAAACATATTTTTTCTTTCATTTCCTTCGTTACAAAGAGGTTAAAGGTATCGAGAATAGTCGTTGCTGCAGCTAGGGTTAATACTTACAACTTGAAGTGTTCATACAATGATTGTTTATCTCGATTTAGGCTTTATAGATGAAATGATTTCATTCCATGGTTTGTTAAAGAGCTTCAAAGGATTGCAAATTGGGCTGCCCAAATAATCGATAAAATAGTTCCTATGGATACTTTATGATATAAAAGTTAGACACCATCACCATTCTACTGGAGCATTTCGGGAAGCATCACATCAGAATTGTAACCAAAACTATAAAGATACTCATATTTTGCATGTAGTATTTCATAATTTATTAGGTTATAATTGCCATTTCATAGTTAGGGAATTGGCTACTGTTTCCGGTTCAATTTCACTGCTGGCTATAAACAAAGAAAGCTATACTTCTTTCATAACAGAAGGCACTAAAACTAAGTTTAGATGTATTGACTCTTTCAAATTTATAAGTAGTAGTATTGAAAAGTTGTCAAACTATTTGGAAAATAGTAAAAAAATTACCAGAGCTAATTGTAACAATGATCAAGAATTTTCTCTACTAGTTCGTAAAGGTGCGTTTCCTTATAAACATATTGATACTTGGGATAAATTGAGCGAGACCAGGTTTCCTCCCAAGGAAGCGTTTTTCAGTCATCTTAATAATGAAGCAATCAATGATGCGAGTTTTGTACATGCGATTAATGTTTAGGGAATTCTCAGTTTTGTATCTAAAAACGGACGTTCTACTTTTAGCTGACATTTTCGTAAATTTTTGACAACCTGGTTTAAGTACTTACAAACTCTATCCTCTACACCATTGTACATCCCCTGGTTTAGCATTCGATGCTATGCTTAAAATTGCGTAAGTAAAGTGAGAACTATTTACAGACATTGATATGCTAATGTTCATTAAAGAGGTATTAGAGGTGAGGTAGCTCAATGTTCTAATCGAAATGCTAAAGCTAACAATAAGTACATGGAAGAAAAATTTGATCCCTCTTACGAAAATGTGTATTTAATATACTACGACGTAAATAACTTGTATGGAGCCACCATGTCAAAATTTTTACCATTTGGCGATTTTTATTTTGTGGATGAAGCTAATTTCGTAACTTTGGATTTAATAAACCATCCTGATGATTCAGAAATTGGTTATATAATCGAGTCTGATTTAGACTATCCCATAGAATTACATGAGAGTCACAGTCATCTACCATTAGCACCCGAACATATGGTTCCACCCATACGTAATTATTGCTTACATTCTATCCAAAATGTAATTACATAATTTATTACAGAAATTTTAAAGTATATTTAAAGATTGGTAACAGTACACCGTACATTACGTTTTAAACAGTCCCCGTGGTTAAAAAGGTATATCGATTTAAATACAACGCTGCGTCAGTAATCCCAAAATGAATTTGACAAAAATCTGTATAAGTTAATGATTAATAGCCTTTTTAGGAAAATGACGGAAAATGTACGTAAATATAAGGATATACGTTTAGTAACGAAATGGGATAGTCGCTAGGGTGCTCGTGCCTAAATTCGATACATCTGATTGTAGTTCTTACAATATCTTTGGAATTTCATTAGCACATAAAAAAATCTCCGGCTTAATGAAAGACAAAAATCGAGGTAAAATTATGTTAGAATTTGTAAGACTTTGTGCAAAAATGTATGTTTACACTGGTGATGAAAAAGTTGTAAAAGAATCAATGGGTTCTACCCAAGCAAGCGTCAAACAGATCACAATAAATGGTTATTAACATGTTTTGTTTGATGGTAACGTAATAAAGCGATAAAATGTACGTATACAATTACACAATTAGTTTCAATCACATCTTGATTATCACTGAAGGTAAAATAACCTATAGCCTTCATTGAAGGTAAGATTTCCTGTAAAAGTTTGTACTTGTTTTGATTCAATGACTTAGGATATACGTATACCTGTTTAAATTTCAAACCATTTTTCTCAGTAAGCAGACTGATTATTGCGTTTGTTTTGCCGCAATTGAAGAGGCCGCATATGGTAAATAAAGAAAAGTCAAAGATTTCATTATCGAAAGGTGTTAGAGATTCCATTTCCAATTTGATGTCCACTGTTGAATTTTTTAGGGATCCATTTTGTTTAGAGCAGTCCATTACAAATGCTGGACATGATTTGAATTCGGAATAGTTGAATAATGCGTCTTTATCATCTTCACCATGAGTTAGATGAAATTAGTGCTTACTTGAAATCAAAGATACCCACAGAAAAAATTTTCATTAGGGCAAACAACAATACGCTTAAATGTGAGATAAACAGTTCATTTGAGATCGATTTTACTAAAGAGAGTAGCATTGGCCGCATGCTAGGTTTGAGCCTAGAATATTAGAAGCGAATTCTACACATCTGCGTTAGACATCCAAATAATTAAACACACTAATCTGCATGTAGAGTGCAACATTATAAAGGGATCTTATCGAAACGGTAAACCTGCAAAGGTAATATACGAAATTGACGTTTCCGTACCCTCGGGCTATCGTTTGGATAAAAGTTCCAACCAACACTCAATATTTAGAAATAAACACAGACATAATCAGTAATATAACAATCAAATTGACAAATCAAAAGGGTGAGTTAATAGACTTTGGTGAAAGTGAACCATTCACGGTACGCTTAGAACTAAAAGAACATGGGTCTGCGAATTAATCCAGGACAATTCCATACAAAGACCCAATCAACCCTCATTGCAGTTAACATCTGCAGAGAAATACTTTTAACATCAATTGGATTGAAAGTTCTGAGTGAGCAAACCATTAAACGTGTTTCAAAGCGTACATTTACTAGAATTAATGTATCTCTAAGAAATGTTAAATTTGTTGAATGAAGTTACTTTAATGTCTATCTCTTTTACACAATGATATGTCCCACTTACACGTGAAGCTGAATGCATTTATCTAAAATATGTGTTTTATTGAACAATGGGTTTCTTTGTTAATAATAGCATTTGCATTCTTAAAAATTTGTAGGAATGTAAAAAATTCAAGCTAATAAAGACTTTCTTGTATAAAACACACAATGCATCTGCATTCTTAAAATTATTTTTAATAACTTAAAACAACGCATAAGTAATAATAATAATTAATGAAAAATGTGTTATGAGAAAAAGTTTCGCTATAAATAACAATAGGTTTGCATTTATAAATTAATGCTAATGAACAAGGATTTTCTTTGTATAACAATGAAAGCATTTATAGTGCCTTCTTAAAATATGAAATAAACAAACTGTAAAAGGTGTAATTAACAATTAATTTAAAAGTTTGAGAAGAAATTTATATAAAAGACATCATCCCTTTAGTAAATCTTTAATTACTCATCAACCCTCATTGTTAACATCTACACAATGACCGAATCATTAAACATCTTTCAAAACGTACATTTTGATGATGCTATAATTAAATCAGATATTCACACCTATCTTCCGTATGGCTCTTCTAAGTATGGACCTTCCGAAGAAATACGCATTTTAATTCAAAGTCAGGATCTAATTACAGCTACTTATGATAGTTTTCTGTACATAGAAGGTAAGCTGAAGAAAGAAGATGAAGGAAAATCATGCAACAACCAATAATTTCCCCAACTTCCTTTTCGAAGAGATTCGTTATGAGTTAGGCGGTCAAAAGTGGACGTTTGCCGAAATCGGCATAACATCTACACTTAAAGGATATATTTCTTATACGACAAGCAAGAGCAAAGCATTAAGCCATTTGGGGTGGTCAAAGAATGAACCATTACAAGTAGAATTCGATGAAATGGCGAAAAATCCTTTACAGTATGCATACCATTGAACCACATATTTGGAATAATGGAGGATTATCGTCAAGTGATCGTGAATATGCGTCAAGAGTTGATTTTAATTCGATCTAGAAGCGATACAAACTGCTACTATGGTGACGTTGATGCGGAAATAACCTAAATAAAATTCAATGGAAAGTACCACACTTAACCCTTAGTGATGCCGCGAAACTGGACTTGTTTGAAGGAATAAATAAGAATTCTATTGTTACTGTTCCATTTCGTCAATGGGAGTTATATGAATTACCTGCTTTAAAACAAGCAACCTCTGATATATGGCCAATAAAACGTCAACGCAACTAGAAAAACCGCGCTGGATAATTGTTGCATTCCAACAAGGTAAAGGTACACTAAGTCTGCAAGAGCCGGAAATTTTGATCACATTAACATCAGGAACCTTAAAGTACATCTGAATTCAGAGTATTATCCCTATGAAGCAATGCATTTGAACTTCAGTGCTAACCAATACATACCTGCCTATCGCAATTTTTGAACTTCCGATGTGACTACTATGATGAAGATAATACAGATGTGTTATTCAACACCGAATTCAAATCATGTCCAGTATTTGTAATGGACTGTTCTAAAACAGAATGAATCCTTAAAAACTCAACAGTAGACATCAAATTGGAAATGGAAACACTAACACCTTTCGATAATGGAATCGTTGCCTATGGTCTTATTCTCCACGATGCTATTGTGCAGTACAACCCACTCACCGGAGAAGTGAAAAAATTATAATCTGTATTATATAAATAAAAATGTTGTAATTATTCGTTTAGTTTCATTTAATCCATCAAAGATGAAAAGTTGCGCAGAAACAAAACTACCAATTCAAAATCATGACTCTGGTACTTCAAACATGGCGATTTACTTCCTAATAGTATACGTGGCATTATGTGGCCCCTCCAACTGGCAAAACAAACGCAATGATTAGTTTGCTTACTGAGAAAAACGGTTTGAAATTTAAACATGTATACGTATACTCCAAATCATTAAATCAAAACAAGTACAAACTTTTACAGGAAATCCTACTTCCGATAAAGGATATAGGTTACTTTCAGTGATAATCAAGATGTGATTGAGCCGAATTGTGCAAAAGCAAACTCTATCTTTATCTTTTATGATATTTGGGTATCATAAATAATCTAATTATATTATTTGAGCAAGATGAATTAAACCTAAAACATGTGTATGAGGATCATATAAGCCCACCATAACCATGACATTGTTTCGGGATATGTGTTCAAAGTGCTGGATAGATCCGTTTGGGTTCATAGTCATAAATAAGGATGCTGAAGTCAATAATGGTCGCTATAGGAAAAGGTTTGATGAATATATAATACCTTAGCCTGATTTCAGTGGTTTAGTAGTTACACATCCGTTTAGGTATTAACAGCCTTTGCTACAATGGATAATAAGGAGATGATATTAAAGCGAAAAATTATTCAGGCTCGTAAAATAATACAGCAGAAATACAACAGTCTTAAAACTGCCCGCATTGATAATGAAAGAACGTTTGAAAGTACTTATAAACCTCTAATAGAACCCTAACTGAAATAGCGAATAAAATGCATCCTGATAAGAAAACAAAAGGAGTCCGTTAAACCCAAAACTCACCTTTGTTCATATTTCGAAGAAAACATGCTACTACTAGCCCACCACTTCCACACCAAGGAAGAGTGCTAAGCCCCTAGCTCAACTTCCGCTGTTTCAAATAAATCCCCCTCCTCGTACACCTTTCCTAGAAACATCTGTTGTAGGAGAGATTACTACCGAGGAAGAAGAACCTCTTAGTATCTGATTCCTGTAATGAACCCATCTCTGAAGAATTTCTCGAGCAGTACGAATTACCTCGTATATATGTTGAACGTATTATGAGGGATCTTGAAGGTGCTATTGATCACACTTATGGAGTCCACTACGACGCCAAAACAGACAAATGGGCAATTGGTAATACCCCATCACAATTAAAGGAAAGGATATGATCATTAATGGTGTCACGTATAAAGGGACTCCAGGTTTATATGATCTGCTTATTATGAATGAACCCGATTTAAATCTAGTAAATTCAAAGGATAGAAAGAATTATAAACGTATTTTAGCAGCTACGAATGTTGCAAGGCGAGATTATGATGTAAGTGGACAGATTCGAGGAAGCCGCAGCAAAAGTATACACAAATAATTAAACCCTTGCTGTCATCACCTCAACTCAGGGAGGTGGAGCTATGTTTTTAAGGAATTAACAAACAGGCCGATTGAATATAAGTATTGGAATGATGTACATGAACTAATTCGTGATCTAGAAGTATTGTGGGCAGAAAAATTGGCTGGAAACACCGGTGTCGTAAATGATATAATATCAATTGTAGAGGAATTGTATGAAGATGGATACATTTAAAGACCAAACACTAGTTTTCTGAACAATATAAATCAGAATGCATTGATGTTGACATATCATAACCAAAATGCCCCTTGATAAATTTTGACGGTCACATGCCCAGTATCAATTTAAGAAATTAACCACTCAGTTTCAACTTATTGATGATAATTCGATATCGAGAATAAGAGACTCAGTAATGTTGGCAACCCCATAGATCCTCAAGATGTCATCACCAAGCAATACTATATATCGACAACGTTGAATTTGGATGGAAACCGTTTTACACAGTTGGCGGATCCGGAAGATGGTGATGCTGTAAGTAAAGGATACCTTGATTTTTGTCTGCAAGCAGTTCAGAAAGCTGTTAAAGGAACTTTAACGCTTATCTAGTGTTGGAGGAAAAACTACATCAACTTAAAGAAATTGTGGATCATGTCCAAATTACAACTCGTCAATGAATTGCACAAACCACAAGAAAAATTTTAAACGAAGGCGCACAATAATTAAGGGATATGATGACCTCTGGCAAGCAGATTTGGAATTTAACACATATGCCAAACAAAATAAGGGCTACAAGTATATTTTAGTAGTTATTGACTGTTTTTCGAAATACTTGTGGACCAAAGGATTAAAAACAAAAACAGGTTTGGAAGTTGCCAAGGCCATGGCAATCTTCAAAACGCCGGAAACCTTCCAATTTGCAGACAGATGCAGGAAAAGAATTCTACAATGACCATTTCACTAAACTAATGCAGCGTTATGGAGTCAACATTACTCCACCTATAGTACAAAGAAGGCAGCAATTGCGGAACGTGTTATCAGGACCGTTAAGTCTGCCCATATGTCATTCAGCCTACAGGTAAATATAAATGGATTGATACAATTGACACCGTAACGATGGATTATAACAATCGTAAGCATAGAACTACAGGAATGAAGCCCAAAGATGTCGGTAATCATACAAAGCTAGAGGCTTACACTCACATAAAAATAGTTGATAGGAATCGTTATTGTGTGGGTGACATAGTACGAATCAGTAATTTAAAAGTATTTTCGCCAAAGGATACACCCCAATTGGTCAAGTGAACTATTCAAGATTGTGAAAGTTTGCATTACTAACCCAACCATACATGTTGGAGGACATGAAAGGATCACCTGTACTGGGAGGCTTTATGAACATGAATTACAGAAAACAAAGTATCCTGATGTGTACCTTGTGGAAAAGTGCTTCGCTCCAAGAATAACAAGTTATTCGTAAAGTGGTGGGATTGGATGAAAGATGATAAAGACGATTTATTTTTTATAATATAGCTGTAGGGATTGTAACTTTTAGATGAATTAAAACCACATAAAACAATTATAATTGTATTTATTTAAATATTACATCATCTTATAAAAAAAGTATTTCTATAATCGTTTAAATTACTAGATGGCCATATCCCGAATCTGGTCCACATCTCCATCCCAAGCAGGAATCACCTTTCTCAATGTTTCCAAAATCCAGTAAATTTTGTGTTCCTCATTTTCCCACAGTTGAAACTTATATGTAATGTTTTGTTCTAATAATACTTCAATTAAAATAGAGGCACTGTAATTAGCATAATATGCTGCTGTCTCGATACATTCACTTAGAAAGTGTCTTTATAAACAATATTTTGTACGCTAGCATTTGTACACAATGAATCACCCATAATAACTTGTATATGTACATTTTAAGGGGTATGTCACCAAGTAAATTCATGTCTAAATCCTATCTATATCATTAGAGGTTAACGAACCTTTATCGGTACACAAGTTCGTAAAACTTTTAATGGTATTGTCTAAGCTAATTTTTCTATCAAATAATGTCTTAATAATTACTTCATTTGCACACTTTGAGTTTATAGCACACCAGTTAAAACACTCATCAGGAATAACAATATTTTGCAATATATTCAATATAAATGTATAGTTTTCAGGAGAGGTCAAAGAACGCTTCAGGTACTTTTGTAGATTTGATCACTACTGCACTGCAGCTCTTCCTGCAAGCTGTCCTGAAGACTGCTCATTGTTTACTGAAAGTTGTGGTCTAGTATCAGTGAAATCAAAATTTACTAAGCGTTTATCATCATAAGGATTGAGTATGACTTTATTTTGTTTAATGGTAAACACATCATGTTTCTTTGATCTTATGAGGTGTTGATAGCGCCTTATTACGCCACCATCAAATAAAACCTGTTTATAATCATTAATAGTGATCTGCCTCTGCACTTCAACCGTAAGCATACATTTTGCACGAAGTCCTACAAATTCAACCATAATTTTGCCATGATTTTCATCTTTCATTAAGCCGGGGACCTTTTTATTTACTAATGGGGTATCGAATTTATCAATGTCCTCTTTAATACATTCATAGATATCGGGAACCGAAAAGGCGTATATGAGACTATCCGTATCCGTGTACAAGAGCTTAGCACTATTATGGAACTTGGGTAGCGTGTAACCGTAATGAAAATTTATAAAAAGTTTTGAAACGTCTAAAACACTGAATCCTGCATATATAGGTTTATTGAAATATACTTCAAGCTTATTCATTTCAATGATAAGCATATCATTGTCAAATATTGTACAACTATGAAAATTTGGTTTTGATATGTAAGCACGAGCACCATAGCGACCCTCCCATTTCGTTACTAGCCGTATGTCCTTATGCTTACGTACATTTTCCATCAGCTTCCCGAAAACACTATTAATCATTAATTTATAGAAATTTTATCGAATTCATTTTGAGATTGCTGACGCATGGCTGTATTTAAATCTATGTATTTTTTAACCACGGGACTGTTTAAAACGTAATATACGGTGTACTTTTACCAACTTCAATCCATATTTTAAATATACTTTTAAATTTCTGTAATGAATTACATAATTACGTTTTGGATACAAGGGTAAGCAGTAATTTTTTCATTTTGGAATCAGGTGTGGGTGGAACCATATGTTCGGGTGCCAGCGGTAGATCACTGTGACTCTCATGTAATTCTATAGGATAGTCTAAATCACACTCGACTATATAACCAATTTCCGAATCATCAGGATGGTTTATTAAATCTAAACTTTCAATTAGCTTCATCAACAAAGAAAAATCGCCAAATGGTAGAAATTCTGACATGGCGGCTCCATATAAATTATTCACGTCGTAGTACATTAAATACACACTTTCGGAGGTGGGATCAAATTTTTCCCCATGTACTTATTGTTAGCTTTAGCATACCGATTTGAACATTGAGCACCTCTAATCCCTCTTTCAATAAACATTAGCATATCAATGTCTGTAAATAATTCTAACTTTACTTGTGTAATTTTAAGCATAGCATCGAATGCTAAACCGGGAGCTGTATAATAGTGCAGAGGATCAAGCTCGTAAGTACTTAAACAAGTTTGCCTAAAGTTTTCGAAAATATCTGCTAAAAGTAGAACGTCTGTTTTAGATACAAATCCGAGTACTCCCTAACGATTTAATACTAAATTTGTTCCAAACGTTAACCGCATGCGCAAAACTCTCATCACTGATTCCCTCATTATTAAGATGACTGAAAAATGCTTCTTTAGGAGGAGCGTGGTCTCATTCAATTTATCCCACGTATCAATATACTCATAAGGAAACACACCTTTGCGAACTACTAGAGAAATTCCTCCTCATTGTTGCAACTAGCGCGGAAATAATTTTTACTATCCTCCAAATAGTCTGACAACTTTTCAATACTACTACTCATAAATCTGAAAGAGTCAATAAATCTAAACTTAATTTTGGTGCCTTCCATTACCTTCGTGAAAGAGATATATCTTTCTTTGTTTATGGGTAGTAGTGAAATCAAACCAGACACTAGCCAATTCTCTAATGATGAAATGAGAATCATAACCTGATAAATTATGGAACACAACTGGCAGAATGTGGAGTCTGTATAGTTTAGGTTACATACCTGGTGCGCTGCCCCGAAATGCTCCCGTAAGATGATTATGGTCTCTAACTTTTATATCAGAATTAGTAAATGGTTTCGACAAATGTGACAAATCGTGGCGCTTTCAAATTGCTCAACCTGACTGAGACTTAAAGTACCCATAGGAATTATTTGATTGATTATTTCGGTAGCCCAATGTGCAATACTTTGAAGCTCGTTAACAAACCATTGAATGCAATCCTTTCCTCTATAAAGCCTAAATTGAGATAAAGAATCATCATATGAACACTTCAAATAGTAAGCAATGCTGAAAGGTGTATGTTTGGAGTGAAATAGAGTATTACTTTCGATACCATTTGCACACTTCTCTAAAATACTTTCTAAATCGGCATAAATGACAAATGGCACCTTTTCTTGGAATGCGAAATTTTTGAACTGTAAATTCATTTCCGCGCTTAGGTAGCCTAGTAGAGCATTGATTAAGTTGATGACAGTGAGTGTATGTTTTTGTAGAAGCGATCTGAAGAAAAATGGTTCAAACATCGGTAACAAATAAATTCTTGACCCTTTATTTGATAGTTGAAAATAAAGCTGACATATTTTTAATCCATGTGAAATGGTATACAGTGTTATCCCCTGATCAGAAAGTATTAAAAGATTTATGGGTTCTTTATCGCTTTGCTGATTACTCAATACAAAGGGTACAACTTTTTACCATTTATGCAGTACAAATTAATTGCGAGGTTGTTTAGTTTCTCTTTTTACATCATCCAGCTGAATGGGGAAGTGAATTGAATCAAATTCAAAACATCTAAAATGAGGATAACTAGAAGTCCGTATGAATGCTGAAGCAGGATATAATGCCGAAACAACACAGGAAGCAAACTCATCGTTATTTTAACATTAACAACAGCATGCTTTACTTCTATGAAGCGTGGAACTTTAACATAAGTTGAACAACCGCCTCTAAATGGGACATAGCTATTAATATTTACTTTTAAATGTAAGACTTCATGTACTGCCCAACCGGAATCCCTTTCGGAAAACTCCTCTAATTTTATCCGTAACTTATCATACACGTTTTCATTGTACCAGACACGTATATTGGTTGAAATATCAATAACGCAATTTTTGTGGCAAAAGTCTTCAACTCAATACTATGATTTTGGGGTTGCATGAAATTGCAGCCTAAGACCACATTTACCTTTAGCATAGATTGCCTTAACATTAATTTCACCTTACGTGCAAAACTATTATATGTGTTTAGTAAAAATATCAAAGGGTCCTTAATGTTTGACATATTGATTATAATTCCTGTAAGTACCATTAAAACATGAGTCTAGGGGTACCAACGTAATTTATGCATACCTTTTTATTGACAATTCCACTCAACTTTCTCTGAAGCGTTCTTTAACCGTCTCAATCTAACCAGATAGCACTTGAGCAATGCTAAATTGCTCTCAAGCTACAAGCTTTCATTGGTCTCTAATAAATTTTATGTTTAATTATATCTTGCAATAGCTTGATATTGGTGTTAACTATACGGATGTGCCTGGCAAATTCCTTTTTGTTTTCAATAAGGGAACAATGCGCTTTGTTAAATTAACCATCTCACTACTACTTGGCATACTCATAGCTAGCAATATGAAGCACACGTAACAATGAACTTTTAACAAATTGCTCTTCACAACGGTTCTAGTCACGATTATAAATATGATGCACAAATTGGTGAGTAATAATAGTTACTTTACGTTTAACAAATTGCTCTTCGGTTTACAATAAAACTTTTAGTTATGATTGTAAAAATATGATGCACACACGTGATTAATAATAGTTGCTTTTTACTTTAGGTAATTTGTTGTTGTGACGATTGTAATGTATCGACTGACGTGGGACTGTTCTTTATCTACTTATATAGAGATAAGATCGGTAAGGTCGGATAAGTTCGGCTCACCTTTTCATAAGACTCAACAATGAATCTTTATTCTTTACCTTAATTGTAAGCATAGACTTTGAACGTCGTCTTTGTTCTTGATTTCCTAGAATTGAGATTACAATTTATTTTATAACTCGACTAGAATCAATCACTTTTGTTCTTTACCTTGAAAATTGTAAGCATAGACTTTGAACAATGGGCTTTTGATTTCCTGAATTGAGATAACAATTTATTCTAACTGAACAATGGATCGTCTTTGTTATCAGAGGTGTGACCTTGTAAGCATAAACTTTAAATCGTTGACAATGGATCGCCTTTATTCTTGATTTCTCAGAATTGTATTTAGATAACAATCTATTTTTATAACTCATAAAACAATAGATCGTCTTTGTTCTCTCATACCTTATAAACGTAAACTTTGAACGTTGACAATACATTTGTTCTTGATTTCTAGAATTGAGATAATCTATTTTTATAATCGACCAGAACAATGAATCGCTTTGTTCTCATGTGGCCTTGAAAATTGTAAACATAGACTTTGAACAATGCATCGTCTTTGTTATTGATTTCCTAAATTAGAAGCTATGACTCAAAAACAATGAATCACCTTTGTTATCAGATGTGACCTTATAAGCATAGACTTTGAACTGGGGTTCTTGATTTCTCAAATTGAGATGTGGTCGTATGAAACGGTTACGAACAATACCTGTTTTGAAACGGACTGTTTTAGAAACGGCTACCTGTTTTTAGAAACGGCTACCTGTTTGAACAGCCACCTGTTTAGAAAGAGGGGCGTGGCTTTGAAACATGCACCTCAGGGCTCTTGATTTCTAGAATTGAGATAACAATCTATGAACAATGGATCGTCTTTGTTATCAGAGGTGTGACCTTCTAAGCATAAACTTTAAATCATTGACAATGGATTCTTTATTCTTGAAAGAGATATTTAGATAACAATCTATTTCTAACTGAACAATGAATCGTCTTTGTTCATTTACCTTGAAAATTATAAGCATAGACTTTGAACAATACATTATTCATGATTTTTTGAGATAACAATTTATTTTATAACTCGACCAGAAGAATGAATCGCTTTTGTTCTTTACCTTGAAAATTATAAGCATAGACTTTGAAGCGTTTCTTGATTTCCTAGAATTGAGATAACAATCTATTTTTTATAATAACGGAACAATAGATAGTCTTTGTTCTTTCATGTGACCTTGAAAGCATAGACTTTGAACAATGCATCGTCTTTGTTATGATTTCCTAGAATTTCAGATGACTCAGCCAACAATAGATCTTTGTTCTCATGTGACCTTGAAAGCATAGACTTTAAACAATGGCCTTGTTTCTCAGAATAGGGCGTGGCCAAACATGCATAGACTTGCTGAGACCGAGGCAATGACCTTCAGGACTATAATGACCTTGAAATTTTAAGAGGCGTTACCAACCACAAACCTTGAAGAGAGTTACACACCTGTGGTCTTCAGCTACCTTAAATAGGCAATGTTACCTTGAAATCTAGTAACTTTTCTGGTGACTTTTCCTAGATCTGGTGAAAATCTAGTGACAAAAGTGGAGATCAATAGCTATACTACTGACTCACACACAGGCACACACGTCACCACACGGACCCGGACACGGACACGCAGACACGGACTCGGACACGGACACGTACACGGACTGACACAGTCACGGACACGGACACAGACGCGCACGCAGACACACACGGACACGGACACGACACAGACACGGCCACAGACACGGACGCGGACAGACACAGACACGGACACGGACACGGACACAGACACAGACACGTACACAGACACACGCAGACAGACATTAGATAACGAGACAGACCGGACACACACAGAGACACGGACACAGACGCACTGAACGCGGACACGGACACGGACATGATACCACACGGACACAGGCAGATACAGACACAGACAGACAGACACAGCACGGACACGGACACGGACACGGACACGGATACCGACACACAAGACACACGGACACGAATACGACAGACACACAGACACAGACACAGACACGACACAGACACAGACACAGACACAGACACAGACACAGACACGAACTGACAGACACACACAGACACAGACACAGACACACAGACACAGACACAGATACAGACGACTCAGACACAGACACAGACAGATACAAACACAGAGTACAGACACACAGTCACAGACACAGACACAGACGAACACAGACAACACAGCCACAGACACAGACACAGACACAGACAGACACAGACACAATAACAGACTCAGACACAGACATGGATACAGACACAGACACAGATACAGACACAGACACAGACACAGACACAGACACAGACACAGACACAGACAAGACTACACAGGCACAGACAAAGACAGTGACAAACAGACACAGGACAAACAGACGAACACAGACACAGTCGCAGACTGGAGACGAACACAGACACAGACACACGCAGACACGGACAGAACACACAGACACAGACACAGACACAGACACAGACACACACAGACACAGCTGACACGGACAGACACAGACATGATAACAGACTCAGACGGACATGGATACGGACACACGGACACGGATACGGACACAGACACAGACACACAGACACAGACACAGACACAGACACAGACAAGGAGACAGTGTAACGGAACAGAACAACACAGACACACAGACACAGACAGACACAGACTGAACACAGACACAGACACACAGACACAGACAGACACAGACACAGACACAGACACAGACACAAACACAGACACAGACACAGACACAGACACAGACACAGACACCACAGACACAGACGGAGACAGTGTAGAACAGAACAGAACAGACACAGACACAGACACAGACACGAATGACACAGACACAGACACAGACACACACGCAGACACAGACATGACACAGACACAACACGACACGGACACAGACACAGACACAGACACACACAGACACAGACACCAACACAGACACCGACACAGACCCAGACACAGACACACACACAGACACAGACTCAGACACAGACACAGACACATACCTGAACACAGACACACAGACGCAGACACAGACACATACACAGACACAGACACAGAAAAAGGACACCACACAGACACAGACACAGACACAGAACTGACACAGACACAACCTGAACACAGACACAGACACAGACACAGACCCAGACCAGACACAGACACAGATACAGACACAGACACAGACACAGACATGACACGACACAGACAAAGAGACACCACAGGCACAGACAAAGAGACATGAACAGAACAAACAAAACAGACACAGACACAGACACAGACACGTCCACAAACGACACAGCACACGAACACAGACACAGACACAGAACACAGACACACACGAACACAACACGACACAGACACAGACACGAAACAGACACAGACACAGACACAGACACAGACACGACACACAGACACAGACACGAACACAGACACAGACACAGACACAACATACGACACACACAGACACACACACAGACAGTAAAGACACACACGCAGAGACAGAAACAACACAGACACAGAACACAGACACAACCTGAACACACACGACACAGACCACAACACAACACAGACACACACAGACACAGACACATACACAGACACAGACACACTGAACACAGAACAGACACAGACACAGACACAGACACAGACACAGACACAGACACAGAAACAGACACAGACACAGAGACACAGACACAGACGAATACAGACACAGACACAGACACAGACACAGATACAGACAGACACAGACACAGACACAGACACAGACACACACACAGACACACACAGACACAGAGACAGACACAGACACAGAGAAACAGACACAGACAGACCCAGACACAGACACAGACACAGACACAGAAACACGAACACACACAACAGACACACACAGACACGAATACAGACACAGACACAGACACAGACACACAAAACGAACACAGACACAGACACAGACACAGAACAGACACAGTCACAGACAGACACAGACACAACACAGACACAGACACAGACAAGACACAGACACACAGACACAGACACAGACACAGACACAGACACAGACACAGACACAGACACAGACAACACGAAGACACAGACACAAATACAGACACAGACACAGACACGAACCAGACAGAATACAGACACAGACACAGACACAGACACAGACACAGACACAGTCACAGACACCAAACAGACACAACCACAGACACAGACACAGACATAGACACAGACGACACAGACACAGACACAGACACAGACAGAATACAGCACAGATACAGACACAGACACACAGAACATACAGACACAGACACAGACACAGACACAGACACAGAACACAGACACAGTCACAGACACAGACACAGACACAGACACAGACACAGACAGACACAGACATGAATACAGACACAGACACTGAACACAGACACAGACACAGACACAGACACAGACACAGACCATACAGACACAGACACAGATACACACAGACACAGACACAGACACAACAGACGAACACAGACACAGACACACAGACACAGACACAGAGACAGTGAGAACAGAACAGAAACAGACACAGACACAGACCCAGACACAGACACAGACACATACAAACCAGACACAGACACAGAAACACAGACACAGACACAGACAACACGAACGACACAGACGAACACAGACACAGACACAGACACAGACACAGACACAACAGACTGAACACACAGACACAGACACAGACGACACAGACACAGACACAGAAACAGACACACAGACACAGACACAGACACATACACGAACACACACAGACACAGACACAGACAGTGAAGACACATTCACAGAACAGACACAGATGGAGACAGAACAGAACAGTAGACACAGACCTGACACAGACACAGACACAGACACAAACTCCAGACACAGACACATACACAGGCACAGACACATACACAGACACAGACACAGACACAGACACAAACACAGACACAGACACAGACACAGACACAGACACAGAACACAGATGCAGACACAGACACAGACACAGAAACAGACACAGACACAGACACACAGACACACACAGACACAGACACAACAGACACAGACACAGACACACAGACACAGACAGACGAACACAGACACAGACACAGACACAGAAACACACAGACACAGACACAGACCCAGACACAGACACAGAACACACGAACACGGACACATACGGACACAGACACACAGACACAGACACGAACACAGAACAGACACGGACACGGAAACACACGGTCACAGACACACGGACACACGAACACGGACACAGGCACGGTCACAGACCACACACGACACGGACACAGACACCAGATACGACACAGACACGGACAGATACAGACACGGGCACGATACGACACACACATGACACGGACACAGACACAGACACCAAACGGACACGGTCACAGACACACGACACGACACACGGACACACAACACACGACACGGACACAGACACGGACTACGACACGACACAGACACAGACACGACACGACACAGACACGACTTCACCACACAGAGACATTCAGACAGACAGACACGGACACAGACACGGACACACGCATACACCACACGAAACACACGACAATGACACAGACACACACGACTACACAGACACAGGCACGACACACACAGACACAGTCACACAGACACGACACAGACAAGACACGACACAGACACACAGCACACACACAGACAAGAGACACAGAAACAACACAGACACACAGACACAGACTCAGACACACAGACACACACAGACACAGACACAGACTGACACAGACACAGACACAGACACAGACACAGACACAGAAAAACAGACACAGACACACAGAGAATACAGACACAGAATACAGACACACAGACACAACACAGACACAGACACAGACACGAACACAGACACAGCACAGACACAGACACAGAACACAGATACAGACACAGACACAGACACAGACAGAACACAGATACAGACACAGACACAGACACAGAAACAGACACAGACACAGCACAGTCACAGACACAGACACAGACACGACCACAGACACAGACACAGACATGATACAGACACAGACACGGAACACAGACACAGACAGACACAGACACAGACACAGAGACACAGGCACAGACACAGACACGAGACAGAGACAGAGACACAGACACAGACACAGACTCAGACACAGATACACACAGACACAGACACACACAGACACAGACACAGACACAGACACAGGCACACAGACACAGACACAGACGACAGACACAGACACAGACAGACACAGACACAGACACAGACACAGACACAGACACAGACTCGAACACGGATACGAACAAGGAGACTTACACGGTAACGCACACGGACAAGGACGGAGTGGGAGATGGAGACGGACATGCCTGAGAATTTGTAAAAGGTTGATAATATACCCGTACAAAGTATCTGTTTTTCCAGAATTCCTGCCAACTGATTTTGAAAAGCGTCGAACGTACTGTACCTGGTTTAACGAAAATCTGAGTAACAATGGTGTTTTGGATATAACATTTTTTAGTGACGAGGCTATATAAATTCCCAAAATTACCGAACCTGATCGACTGTAAATCCCCACGTATTTATTGAAACTCCATTACATCCAGTTAAAACTGGAGTTTGTATTGCCATGTCGAGAAGGTGGATAATTGGACCAATTTTTTTAATGAAAATGTAAATGTCGACAACTATCAACAATTAATTCTAATACCTTTTATTGACAAACTGCACGACACGGCCCTTACAACGTTGGCATATTTATCACAATTTTTTGGTGATAGAATGATAAGCAAAAATGTGTGCGCACCACGATCTCCCTGCTTGACTCCGCTCGACTGCTTTCTCTTTGGTCATCTTAAAAATGTTTTGTATACAAATAGTTTGCATACGGTTGAGGAGTTACAGAATGCCATAGTGAATTCTGTTAATGCAAGAACCCCACAGTTAGCAGTCGTCTTCGAGAATACTGAACGTAGAGTAAATTACTGCTTAAAAAATAATGGACAATATTTTCAGCATCTATTATAAGCTTTCGGAGACTATAATTTGCCTCCGTCATCAGTCAAATTAAAATCAAATTGAAATAAAAACATTCCATTTACTTATTGGCATTTTTAGTAACAACATTAAGATGGAAGTAGTTCAAAAATCAAGAAATACAGACTATTTATGTCATTTAAAATTTTACTGTATTTATTGTTGGTATCTTAGCTTATGAATTTCTCGCCCAATCAGTAATACCCGTATGTACACCATCGGAAATAGTTGGGATCACTAAATGAGATAAGTGGAGAATAGCTTTTTTGAAGTAAGCCGGCCACTTCAATAAATCTGGATCGCCCTGTATAAATGTAGGTTGGAAGGTAAAAAGGGAATGCGTAGTTGTTCTTAAAAAATTATATTGAAATTTTTTCCTTTTTTTTTTAATTTCCCTTTGTCGGTTGGAATGTCGCGTGTTGTTCCATACCAGATATTTTTCAGTTAATTTTAGATTAAATGTCACAGTTATCAAATTTTGTACAGAACTCGTAATAGATATTTATGTATTAAGGGCATAACCAGAAGATTATGGCTCGAGGGGATGTTAAAAGCCCGACGCGAAGCGTAGGGCTATTATATTCCTGAGAGCCATAATCTACAATTATGCCCGTGGTACATATAATGTTTTATTTTATTTTGCACCATGAAACTGGAACAAAATTTTAAAAAGATTCAGTATTTTCGGCAAGTTTTTAAATGCAAATGCAGTGAAATAAAGTCGACAGTAGGCTAATTTGTTGTTTCAATAATTCTTTCAAGTTACGTGACATATCATGTCATGTGTTTGCTGTCAATCATGCTGCTTAGCAACAATGACATTTCCGTACTATAAAGACCACATTACGCCCGCATTTGGAGGCGTATAAAGAACATTATGGTGGCAAAATAAAATAAAACTTATTATTACACACGTAGGAAAATGAACACGAAATTTAAATTTTTGTAAATAATTATAATAAAAATCTATTATGATGACTCTAATGCGGATTGTCAAAAAAGCCTTTTGAAGCGACAACTGTTTGTGACACTTTTAAACTTGCCAATATTTTAGACAGACGGGAAGCTTCAACAATATTTGATATTAATTATTGATTTATTTAAATGGTTTAGATGGTAGTTTATCTTCCTTTCAAACTTAATTAGCAGAATACCTGTTTACTTATTTGTGCAACTACGTAAAATAGTTAAAATTTTAATGTTGTCACAAGAATGTCTCTCTCATATGAATTATTTATGTTTATCTTACATTTCCTATCACGTTTTTTTAAAGAAACTAAATAATTGGAAGTGACAAACAACACCTGCGTGAAAACCTCTATTTACCTAATAAATACCTAACATTTCAAATAAAAATTATTCAATTAAGCTATCAGTAGTTATTCCGAATACAGTATATTTCAGCTTATGTCAATATACTGTCAACTCAACAATTTAATGTTGAAAACATTTTAAACTGTAATTAAAAATAGCATGTTCTGACATTATAGTGGAATTGGCATGAAATGCTGTCACAGAACAGATTTGTTTCATTCGGGTGTAAAAACTAAAAGAAGCTTGTGGTAGTAAATGTCAGAAACACATTCAAGTTAAAAATTAAAACCCTGGCTGGTACTCTGATTTCTCGGCCATTTACTGGCTGAATAACGGCCACGGATCGTCCCTCTTCACTAAATGAAGATATACCGCTGCAGTTGCTTCCACCACATGTGGAAATATTTAATTTGTGTTTGGGTGAATGTCAGGAAAATATTCCAAATTATTACAGAATATAAATACTGCTGTCAAGTTAAATTAGTTACTCACCTATTTCACTAATTCTGATATACGATCGTGAAACACGAAAGGGTTTATTTAAAATTACTCATTCAAAAAGGTATCTGTTTTTGTATTTTCACCTTATTTGTGCATTATGTAGTGATTATTTAAGCGTATAACAGACGTTTTCATTGTCTTTACAATCAAACCTAGCTATTAAGATTAAACACTCATTCAATTTATAAATTACCGTGAATTAGTTCTAAAGTTTTTCAAAACATTTTAGAAAAAAATTATATTGGTGCCATGCTCATATTAATTCATTATACAACACGAAAACCAAATACCATAGTGATCGATTGCGAATGATTTTATGCATAAATTGTGTGTACATAATTAAAATACTTACATTAACTGTTGTTAACTAATGTACATATTGAAATATATGAAAACTTTCATGATTTAAATTCATAATTAAAAATGCTTAGCTTTTATGGGATATAATCGTGAATGTTAATGTTTACAAAATTTATAAGTTATAACAATTTCGGCTGCCCTCATCAGTAAAAATGAATAAAATAAAATATATATATATATATATATATATATATATATATATATATATATATATATATATATATATATATATATACAGTGTGTCCAAAATTGGTCTGTGCAGTGTTGCTATGTTGGAAACTATAAGAGATCGAAAGACGGTTAAATGGAGAAAGTTTTAGAGAATTTTGAGCCCACTAAAATGCCATTCTGAAATCAAGCTATCTCAAATATTATTCAAAATATTCGAAAAAACTGAAAATCGACAATTTTTATTTTTAGCTATCTCTTTTATTTGAACATATATAAAACAATAAATTACACTTTGCCATTGCCACTTTTTATCCTGTATTGATTGGCGAGAGAAAAAAATTAATCCGACGTTTTGTCGATTAGAGACCACCATCAACTTTATTTTTTCGTATGAGGCGGAACTTAATGATAATTCGACGTTTCGACCCTCGTTCTTGACATTTTCAAATATTTCTTTTTTTATGAAACAAGTTTGAAGAAAAAACTACCAAGCAATTTATTCTGCAAATGTACCTTTATTTCAAGTCATAATTCATAATAGGAAGTTTCGACTCATCAAAAGCATCATCAAGTAATCTCTTATGAACAGTAGCTACCTATTCGTAGATAACTATTTATTACGATATCTAAAAAGCCTTTCTAAACCTTGTCTTCAAAAATGACAGATAAACAACTCTTTTATTAAGTTTAAATTTAAGTAAACACCTAACAATATATTTACTTCAAGTGAAAATATTTAGAAAAAACTGAAAAATCCTATTAAAACACTTAAAAATTAACTACAGCTAAATAATGCATTCGATTATTGTAAATTTCTGGTAGTAGGCTTTGATGAGTTTAAAACAATTATTGCATCATCAAGTAATCTCTTATGGACAGTAGCTACCTATTCGTAGATAACTATTGATTACGATATCGAAAAAGCCTTTCCAAAACTTAAAAATACTCAAATGTTTACTTGGTATTCATAAATAAATTGTTCACGCAAAGAAGTGAAAATAATGGGAATGTTCAAAACACACATAGTAGTTATTAGGGAATTATGTTAAATGTTACTCATTTAAACCATAAAATTATGACTAAAAAGTAATTAAAAAACATTTTTAGCAATGAATCATTCATTTTACAACGCTACAATATCAAATAATTTTTATAGTGTTTTATATTAATATTAAATGTATTTTACAGGATAATTGTAAAACAGACATTAGTTCTATATACTATTATTTAAAATGTCGGCCATTTTTTTCAATGCTTTCAATGTTTTTTTCACACTTTTTGCGACAGTTCTGGTTACTCGACGTATTGTATTACGATTAATATTTTCAATAGTACTAATAATTCGATGTTCCAGAACTTGCCTATCTTCTGGGGGATCAAATTCATACCCCTCATTTTTGACATATCCCCATAAATAAAAGTCTAATGGGGTAAGGTCCGGAGATCTATCAGGCCAATGCACAGCACCATCGTTGGAAATTATACTTTCGGCAAAAATCTCCCATAAAAATGCTCGGACTTCCCTTGAATTATGTGCGGGCATCCATCTTGTTGGAACCACAAATTATTAATTTTATCAGGGGGAACAGCTTCACGAATGGATGGAATGATTTGGTTTTGCAACATTAAAAGGTATCGTTACCCTGTTAACGTGTGGTCATAAATAAATGGACCAATCAGACGATTTCCTGAAATTAATTGGGAATATTAAAAATGTGAGTAGTAGTTAATTTATTAAATGTTACTCAATTAACTCAAACAAAGATATTACTTACCGATCATTCCGCACCACACATTAAAACCAAATCGTACCAATTACAAAATTCGATTCTCCTGTCAAAGTCACCTTCTTGCAGGCCTTGCACAATTGTTGGCATGTAAGGATGATATTGAACAACTTTCAAAACATTCTGTACAGTGGATTTTGGACTCCGTGCCACAATTTCGTACTGAAGATTTCGGATTTTCGTCAAAATATTACAAAATGTTTCCGTTACGATTCTCATTATCTATCGCATTGTTCTTTGAACGTGGTTTTTCAAAACTTCCAAATTCTATTAAATTTCTTACTACATTATTAAAATGATTTCTGCCAGGTTGTCTTCTTTCGGAGTACATTTGAAAATAGTCATCACTAGCTCTGGTAGCATTTCCTTCATCTTTGATATAGCACACTAATATATCAAAATTTTCTTCGTTAGAATAATTTAGCGCATTTTCACACAATGTTCATTAAAATATGAGAAACTATTGTAGTCTTTTGACAGATAACATAATTGTTATACAATAATTGTTTTAAACTCATCGAAGCCTACTACCAGACATTTACAATAGCCGAATTCATTATTTACCTGTAGTTAATTTATGTGTTTTAATAGGATTTTTCACATTTTTCTAAATATTTTCCGTAAATGTATTGTTAGGTGTTTACTTAAATTTAAACTTAATAAAAGAGTTTGGAAAGGCTTTTTCGATCGTAATAAATAGTTATCTACGAATAGGTAGCTACTGTTCATTAGATTATTATAAGTTGTTGTTATGAACAAATAAGTTCATAAGAGATCACTTGATGATGATTTTGATGAGTCGTAACGTCCTATTATGAATTATGAGTTGAAATAAATGTAAATTTGCAGAATAAATTGCTTTGGTAGTTTTTTTTCAAAGATGTTTCATAAAAAAAAGAAATATTTGAAAATGTTAAGAATGAGGGTCGAAACGTCGAATTATCATTAAGTGTTACACATCCTTGGATTTATAATAAAAAAAGGAATCGTTTATACCATTAGCTAATTTCCGCCCCATATGAAGAAATAGAGTTGATGTTGGTCTCTAATCGACGAAACGTCGGATTAATTTTTTTGTCACGAATCAATAGAGGACAAAAAGAGTCAATGGCAAAGTGTAATTTATTTTTTTATATCTGTTCAAATAAAAGAGGTAAAAATAAAAATTGTCGATTTTCGGTTTTTATCGAACATTTTGAAAAATATTTGAAATATTAGCCTTGATTTCAGAACGGCATTTTAGTGGGCTCAAAATTCTCTAAAACTTTCTCCATTTAACCGTCTTTCGATCTCTTATAGTTTCCAATATATATATATATATATATATATATATATATATATATATATATATATATATATATATAGCTTTCTTATTTTTTTGAAAGGGATTGAAATGAAATAGAAGTAATATTTGTCGCAGCTAACTGGAGAAGCACTAGATACTATTACATCGTTTCCCATTTCTGTGGACAATTACTCAAACGTATCTCGTACCTTATTAGATAGGTCTGCTAGCTATAATGTATTGGAACGCAATTCAGAACATTCCTGTAATGAGTTCTCAAACTGCTAGTAGTTTGAGAAATCTCTTGAGTGAAATTCACGAAAACTGTTAATCTCTTAGGTTGGTAAATTTGGCAGATACTTGGGTCTTTAATCTTTTCAACATTGTAGTTAGTACACTTGATCCTTTGTACCCATAATCAAATTGAACTTAGATTAGACGAATATTGAAAATTTGTTAAATGAACATTTTTTACCATTCGAAGCTCTGACTACACCACTTTTGTTAGATAATCCTACTTCGTATAGTAAATTCGTTTCCGTTATCAAATTCCATAAATGGTCGTGCCTTTGTTCAATCGCGGTTCTAAACAATCTTTCAAAAAAACCACATTATTTCGTACTTCTTCGGACAATACTCGTAAACGCATCTTTTGTTCTCAATTGCAAGCGTTCTTCGCCCGTCCTACATTTAGGGATCAACAAACCTAAGACTATTTTGAATGCAATCGTCTTTACCTCATTTGTTTATTACCGGAATATGATGTAACCAGGAAACTGTGTACTAGTCGTTCATTAGCCTCCTCCGTGGGGTCTAATTGTGACTGACAACCTGTACATTTCAGTACCTCTGTTCTAGTAATTCAAGATAAATTAGGTAATGTTCATATTGCGAAAGCATTGATTGACTCAGGAAATCAAACCTCTTACATTACCTCAAGTTTAATCAATAAGCTTAAACGCACTGTATTCCAATTTGTGGACTAGGGGATATCTTTTAGTGACTCTACAACCAGAAATTTTGGATTTGAGTTGTTCGTGCTAGATAAAATTTGTAGCAAATTGCCTAAAAATACAGTGAATCCTGATATTTGCAAATGTCGTTAGAAGCTCATGTATACCCACTTATCGTTCGCACTAGCCGCGGTAGCGTTCCGCACAATGAAGATTATCACTTCCTTCTTAAAGCGGTTTAGCCATCTAGTTTTGGGTGTTATAAAATTTGACGGGAATGACTGTAGACCCTATCGATAATGGTTGTTATTACATTTCGCATCATTGTTTCTTCAAAATAATAGCGTAAAAATTCTGTTCCAATTTAGAATTCGTCAAATAGTTTTCACTTGTGACATACGTCAAATGTTTAATCGTCCTGAACATCGAAAATACCAACTCATTTGCTGGAGATTCTAAATTCTCTGTTCGCTCAAAGCATTCGTACTGTAGTTACGTGTACGAATAGTTTACGTTTACGTTTTATAGTAAACTTGCCAGTACGCTTAAAGTTATTGCCGGAGTGGGTTCCGATTTATGATCCACTTGGTTTTCTCGCACCAGTTATTTATTTGCCAAATATATCATGCATCAAATATGTTTGTTAGGATTTGGTTGAGATGATGAACCACTTACTGAAGGCGATTTGCAGCTTAAAGCTATCACCTAAACTTTCCGCAGCTGCCTCATGAATTGATTTCAAGCGCTTTACATGGTTTTTGTAATGTGTCGGGGAATGACTACACCTGTATACTTAAGAAAAATTTTTCATAATTGTCAGATCCAGCAGTTATTTATCTCTGTTTTCTAACTTTGTGCAGCGGCTTTGCTTAACCAAGTTGGTGAAATTTGTTTATGAAACCTTTCGCAATCTCTTGGAATCAATAATATTTTTGCTTGGACTGCCTTTACCTTCGTACTTGTACCCGTTCGTTACCGCATCAGTGGAAAGAATGTGTTAGTAATCGCTTTCCTTACATTCATGGGTGTATCACTCCTGGTCGTTGGCGTCATCTACCGTAGCAATGAAATCTTGCTGACCCTGCTTCGCTGTTGTTAGTTACCAAGTCCGATCTTGCCCCATTGCTTGTAGTAGTCGAGTCCTGCATTTAAACTCTAGTGGCATATTTCTTGGATTTCTAAACAAACCATTAGTTCGTCGTTAGAATTGAATCCATTGCTCAATTATCGCTCTATTGTTTCGTGTCTCGTTATTAGTGGCGCTCCTCTCAAGAATATTTCGTCGTTATGTCCTAAAAAAGCTTTTCATCGTTGCCAAATTTCCAAGATACTGTGGTATACAAATTTCGATTCCGTTATAACATTATGCATTCTGATGATAATCGAACTGGTCTTATCAGGAACGTGTTTTGTTGTTTATCGCTAGAATGGTCCAAAAATCAATGTTTTCGAATCTTCTCGCCAATCTTCGAGCAAGTCAACCTTAAGCAAGATGATTTGCTAAATTAATTCCCACGGTGAGCTAGGAAAACGTAAAGCCTAATTCGTATCGGTGGATGATTAGAAAACTCGACGCTTAAGTCAATAGTCATAGTAGAACTAGTTACCTGCGTAGCGTTCGTATTCGCTTGATAATGCAAGAATGGATTACATTTATAACAAAAGAATCTAGCGCACTTCGCCTTGTACAGTTTGAAGTAAAGGTGTCCTGTTAACTAATGAAGCTCAAGGATTACACATCTCTCCTTAAATAGTATAAATTAACGCCCCTAGTTGTAGAGTAGCAAAATTTTCCTAAAAAAATATGTTTTTTTCATTGTTTAATAGTAAATTAACAATCAGAACTAATTAGGAGTAATTAAATGTTCTATGAGTTAATGTGATGCTGCTATTGATATGAAGGGGAATTCATCCATCGATATTATCCCGTTAATAGAGCTAACCTCTTTTTAGATTATTGGGCCGTTTCTTTATTTTTAGTCTTCTCGGTGGAGGATCTTGATGTAGATTTGATGCGGAAATGTTCGAGTGGACTTGTAGTCGTAGAACGTGTTTATTGCTTCATTCAGTTCTCTATTCTTCTACTTTTGTAGTATCTAAGTCGGTATGATGTGTTGGATTGCTGATATACCACGGTGCATTAGCGAGCATTCTTAAGATCTTCAATTGTAGCCGTTGTACTATGTTGACATTAGACTTGCAAGAACAACCCCAAAGTTCGATGCCATATGTCCATATGGGCTTTATTATTACTTTATAAAGTATAACTTTAGTTGCGAGAGAGAGAGGCATGACTTTTTGCTTAGCGACCAGTGCAGATGCGCAGATCAATCTCCTGTTTTTCAAGACGCGAATCTTTTGTCTACATGAAGCCCTAGGTATCGGGCTACATCTGATTGTGGGATAATTATGTTGTTTAGGTACACTGATGGACAGTCACTGTGATTTAGCGTGAAGTTAACGTGAGTACTTTTAGTTTCATTTAATTTTATTCGCCATTTGTTTAGCCAGGTTTGTAGAATAGATAAGTGTCTTTGTAATTTAAAGGATGCACTATAAGAATTAGTATGACTACTAAGAAGCACAATGTCATTAGCACATGTGCCAATGTATGTGTCGTCTGTTATAGGTACATCTGCGGTATACAGTATATACATCAAGGGTCCAAGGACACTTCCTTGAGACACTCCAGAGTTGATTGGTCGGAGGTCAGAATACTGTTGGCCATACCTTATTTGAAAATAGCGATCTGTCAAGTATGCACGGCCCAACTATATGTATGTGGATTATGTGGTGCATGTAAAGTTGTTTTGTTATGGTGTAAGTGATGTAGTGTATTTAGGTTAGTAAAACGATTTTGAGAGGATATACTTCCTATCAATTTGTTTTGTAGTTCTTTATGTACAGTACATCCTCGATAATTAGCCGTATGATTACTACTACATAGAGCACACTTGGCAGGGGATCCTTTTGTCTGCTTGAAAGTTCTGGAATCATAAGAGTCTCCGCGTTTTACACATACGAATAGGCGATTACAGTAGGTTTTATTGTTGTTGTACTGTTGACACCTCATGCATTGCACGACCTTTATGGTTTGATTCTGTAAAACTCTAAGATTGTAAATGTCTTTGTTGTGGGCCGAAGTTTCGAATGCCACAAAAAACATTTACAAGGGTGTTTTTTCTATTCTAAGCTTAATGTTTGTTATGGATCTCACTTTGAAGCCTTTCCCTTCTAACGATTCAGCTTTTTCTTTTATAGGAACAAAGAGGTGGAAATTGCGAATAACAACTCGATATGCTTTATTTTCTTTCATCTGGTACGTGTGATGCATTATATTAAAATCTTTCATAAATTTTATCAGTTTACGATATGTGTCAGCGATGCTAGCCGATATCCTAATGACATTATCAGCCATTACTTTACTTTTGTATGGTTATAGTTCTGCAGCACTTGTTAGAGCATTTATCATTTTGTTGAAATCCGTGGCAGCATTTACAAATATTCGCGGTGGTTTGGATATCTTACTTTGTTGTGTGCTTGTTGTACTATTGGCCACCTCATCTTCATTAAGACTTGAGAGGACAGATAATTGATTTTTTGCGTGACATGTGTCGTATTTACCATTCTTGACTGTATAGTTGATCTTTTTCTTTTACTTTGCACACACTGCTATTTGCTCTTAGAAGTTGTAGCAGAAGATTCAACGTCGATTTCAGAATCAGTAATATTTATACTATTTAATGAGTTATTTCCAATTATATTATTATTTGGCATGTTGTTTATTTCCATTGTGATATAGTATTAGGTGTTTGTGAGTATATTTGCGGTATTGTGTTTGGGATTTGCATGTTAGGTATGTTTTGTTGGCTATTAGAAAAGTAAGTAGCAGGAGGAGATAAAGGCATTACCTGGCTATGCATTGGTGGGAATCCAGTGTGCGACTGAGGCGATTGTTGAGATGATTGCATCATTGGTTGTTGTTGATAATAATTAGTACTATTGAAGGCCTTATTTATGAATTATAAATTATAAATTGTCCGCTTGTATTATTAGATATGTACAATAAAAATTATTACTTTTGTGTATTGATAATAGCTGACCCTAAGGTCAGTGATAACCTCGTTTCACTCACTTATCACTGCGGGCTCGGAAATTGACAAATTAAATGAATCATATTATTATTTTTATTAATAAAGTATGTACTCGCGTTAATGTTCGTGAGAATACTCAAAAAAGACGTGACAAAATGATATCCTTCTCTTTTAATCGTTTTCGTTTTGCTGTAACTGAAGAAAATAGTGATGGAATATTTTTTTCTGCCGATAACTTTTAACTTCTAAGCCTCGGCTTTAGAATCTTAAGCTGCTAGGCTTTTTGCAACAGATATAGTTAACTCAGCCTCTCCAGTATTATCAAATCCTTCCGTAAGAGCATGAAAAGATCTTGCATCAGGATGGAAACCTTTGTGCATACATCCTTAGTGTTATTCATTTTTGTTTAGTATAATTGTAGCTTTGCTTCTCAATATTTATGTTAGGTCCGAAACTTTTGTTAATACTAAATTGAAACACAGAAATAAACATTCTGGTAACATGTATCATACGAATAAAAATATATAATCCAGACAACTGAAATACAAAAAGGCATTTAGAATGAATTTATCTTTTATGTTCCTACTTTGAAGCTGATTATTTTATTACAGATTTGATGAAAATATGTAAACCGCATAGGTAATTTTATATTATGTTTACTTTCATTTAAAATACTTAGCTTTTTGGGTATTTAATCGCGTATTTTTTGTATATATAATTACATCCTTTGGTTAGAAGTAAGATCAATCTATAATTATATTCTTTACATAGAGATAAGACTAAACACACTCACAATCCTAACATGGAAAATATTGTTTATTATCTTACTATCTGTTATTACTAAGAAACTAATGACTTATTTAAAAATTATTATTAATTTTATTAAATACATAAATAAAAAGTTCACCTTGAGTAGGATTTGAAGCTACGACCTGTACTTTGCTAGAGCACCGCGCTACCAACTGCGCTATCGATGCACAAGCCCCAATCTATGTAAATTTTTTCTTTATGTATATAGAACTTATTCGTTCACAACAAAACTTATAATAAGTTAATGACTTATTTGTCCATTTCAATGTTCAAATTATTTAGATAATAAGAAATATTTTATAAGACGATGACAGCATTGTAATCGCCAGATTCATATTAGCATACAAGTTAGTGATACCTCAATTAAATTATTAAATCCATTTTTAAGCTTAATATAACTGGCGCTGTGAACAGGATACCCAAACAGTGTTAATAAACCTGTTGTATTTTAATACTTTATTGGATATCCAAAGAAACCTATAACCGAGATCGAGAAGTTCCTGTAAGCAGAATTCAATTGTGTTAATCAAGCTAGAAGCACTTCAACTATTCGAAGGACTTCACCTCAGCAGTTAACTAGAATTGGCCTACAGACGACTCAATCCCAATTGAAGATGTAGCTATAGAAAAAATTGTCATATTACATACAACAGTGCGAAAAATTTATTAGTACATACAAAATTGACACCGTAGGGCAAGAACAATGCTCGCTAAATAAGTCAGTGTTTGAATTATGTTGCTCTAAATTAACTGGTGCCGCTCGAGAAACTTTAATTGTATCAAATTGTTCAACTTGGACACAAGTAAAAACAACCCTTCTAAATCGCTTTGGTGGTCAAAGAAATGAAACAATTTTAGAAAATGGTTTAATAACTTGTTATCAAATGTCAAATAAAAATTATGACCAGTATTATGAAAAAATCAAATCTAAATTACAGCAAATTTTAGAACACATTAATATTAGGGAAGAAGACATTAATATAAAAATTTTCAAAAAAGTATGTATGAAAAAAGAGCTCAGAATACCTTTTGTGCCGGATTACTTGAACCTTATCGTTCATTTATAACAAGTAAGACAACGAGTTCTTTAGAAGACGCGTTAACATATTTTTAGAAATTGTGATAATCATCAGCAACAAGTAAACTTCTTAAATTTTGTTAGGCAAAAACAACCTCAAACATTTTCTAGACAATTACCCCAACAAAATAAGTGTTCACACAATCCTACAACGTCTCAAAATCCCTTGTATTATCAAATAACTATAACCTTATAAAAACATGAATATACGATAAATTCAAATAACTTTCCCAGAGGTCCCATCAATGTACAAACTAGACTAATTCAAAAGAACTTTCCAACAAATTCCAAAGTATTTGGTAAAAAAACAGAATATAAACCTACTCCTATGTCAATAAGTACTCAAAACACATTCCAGTCAAATACAAGTCAAAACCGACCCCAACCACAACGAAATCATTTTCAACAAACCGGCACTAGAAATTTCATTTCTGAAGAATTGTATAATGTTGAAGAACCCAACAGTTATGGTTACAATTACGATTACGATTATCTCAAAGATAACTTTGTTCCATACGAACAACTACGTGAAAATTTGCATGAAGACGTTAATACCGACAATAACAATGATAATTTTCGGTTACGAGCCTCGATGTAACCCACCTCGACCTAAATGCAATTGTTAGTAGACCCCGTTTACCATTTATTACCATCCTTAAGGTTAATCTTAGAATACAGATTTATTCTCGTCCTCAAATTCATTAATAAATCCACAAATAGCAAAAACTCATTTTAAATATAATTTTTTTAAGAAACCATTTTCAGTAAAAAGTTTAGCCCAAACTATCACCGACGAATTAAATATCTCATACCCTATACTCGAAGATTACGACATTAATCATAATATATTAGGTACCGAAGATTTAGAAAAATTAGGTGCAAAAATAGATTACGATAAACAAATATTAGAAATTAATGAAATAAAAATCCCTTTTTGTTTTGAATTAAATCCTTTAAATTTTAAACCATTCAAACAAACAGGTAGAACTCATATTAAAGTCCCTGTAGATATAAATGAGGGACAAGTAGTAATTCCTCAAGTTACTCTTAATAATATTACGATTCCCGAATCTATTGCGTATGCGAGAAACAGACTTTGCATAATTCCTCTTCAAGATGATCGCGAAACAGAAATTAATTTCAACCAACAAATTAAAGTAGATCCTTTAATTACCTTAAAAGTAAGTAACCCTAAAAGCGATAATAAAGAAATTAACGTTAATAAAGCAATTAGAACAAAACACCTAAATCCAGAAGAACAAGCGGAACCTATAGCACTATGCAAAAATTATCGTGATGTATTTTATAACGAAAACTGCGACTTGTTATCTACTAATGCAATTAAACATACAATAAGAACTGTGGACGAGAATCCCGTATTCTGTAAACTTAAAATACGAAATACAAAATCAAATACGAAAACTTTTAGATAACAAAATTATTAGACCAAGAATTTTACCCCATGGTTCACCAGTATGGATAGCGTCAAAAAAATTGTGTGCTAGCGAAAAAAAGAAATGGCGTTTAGTAATAGACTTCAGGAAGCTTAACGAAAAGACCGTAGAAGATAAATATCCCTTACCCCGAATCAACGAGATATTAGACAGGTTAGGGAAAGGCGCTTATGTCCTGATTTAGCTCAGGGTTTTCATCAAATAGAGATGGACCCAAAATCAATCAAAAAAACCGTAAATTGTAAACCTGTAAATCACGGACATTATGAGTACGTACACATGCCTTTCGGATTGAAAAATGCCCCTAGTTCCTTTCAACGCGTTACAGACCACATCCCAAAGGAACACCTTCACAAACAACACCTTACATTAATTTTCCAAAAGTTGAGACAGTATAACTTAAAGGTACAGTTGGATAAATCAGAATTCCTCCGTAAAGGAGTTGCCTTTTTAGGACATGTAATAACACCTGACGGCATTAAACCCAATCCTTCTAAAATACAATCCGTAATACCCACTACCTAAAACTACAAAAGAAATTAAAGTCCTAGGTGTGGTAGGTATTATAGACGGTTCATCCAAAATTTTGCAAAGATTGTTTACCCATTCACCAAATGTCTCAAGAAAGGAAGTAAAATCGATATTACAGACCCGAACTATGTGGAAGCTTTCAATAAATGTAAAGAACTTTTGTCAAATGCCCTACTTACCTATCCCGATTTTAAAAGACTTTTACGTAACCATCGATTACCGCTGTAGGCGGTGTGCTTTCACAAACTAACAGGCCAATTGCTTTCTATTCTGGTACGTTGTATAGTGCCGAAAAAAATTATTCCGCCATAGAACGCGAATTACTCGCTATAGTAGACGCCACTAAGCATTTCAGACCTTACGTGTATGGACGACAATTTATTATAGAAACAGACCATAAATCATTAGTATGGCTCTTTTCCTTAAAAGACCCTAATTCTGGGTTAGCCAATGGCGCCTACGCTTAGAAGAGTTCGGTTATAAAGTGCACTATAGAAAGGGAAAAGATAACGTTGTCGCTGATGCCCTATCGCGAATTGAGATAAATACCCGTGAAACCAACAATGACAATGACAATGACATAGACTTAATGTCCATCGTACCTAACGTTGATCCAGATGATGGAACTCCCACTGAAGACTTAGACGAAATCTTAAATGACTCCGAACGAAACAACTCTCAGTAAACCGATAACGACACTCAACATACTTAAATTGAAAATCCAATATTTTCAATGCCAATTTCCGGAAAACCAAATAACCTCTTTAGTAATAGAATTATTTTAAAACTAGGAGACAAAAATCAATTATTTTGCACAAAACGTTTTAATAAAAATAATTACGAAATAACAATTCGTAGAGGAAATGAGTAAATACCTAAAAGGTATCATAGACCCCAAAAGTATTTACGGAATCTATGTTATTGATAACTAAAATTCATTCGAATTTGTAAAACCCTTTTTGACAATAACATACAAACCTTTAAAAGTAATATCTTAGCCGAAGACGTTGACGATCCAGAAAAACAATCTGTCATTAGTCAATACCATGAAAGTAATCATAATGGTATAAACGAAACACTTAGTCATCTTAAATTAAAATATTACTGGCCTGACATGAAGACCAAAATAAACAAAATGATTAACGAATTCGAAACTTGTCTTATTAACAAATACGAAAGAAATCCTTATAAACCTTAATACTCTGGCTCCATGCTAGCAAAAAGATCCTTCGAAATAATTCACATTGACACATTTAGCTTTGATAATAGTAAATTTCTCACGATGATGGATTTGTTCTCGCGATACACTCAAGCTTACTGTATTAAGGATACAACAAGTGTAACTGTCTTAAGTAAACTACGTCACTATTTTTGTCATCATGGCTACCCACGAAGAATCGTTTGTAATGAAAGAAAAGAATTTAAAAATGAAATTTTTCAAGAATATTGTTCTCTGTTAAAAGTTGATCTCCACTTTACCACCAATTATAATCCCAGTTCAAATTCACCTGTAGAACGAGTTCATTCTACACTCCTTGAAAATTACGAATAGCGAAATCACAAAATAAAAATGAAATTGCAAAAGAATAAAAGATCTTATGATAACTGCAGTACTCACGTATAATAAATCTATTCACTCTAGTACCGGATATACCCCTTTTACTCTCTTATATGGCCCATATGAAAATATTAATGCTCAAGAAATAGATCTCAATCAAACCATTTACGAACATTGCAATCAGAAACGGAAGGGCGAAGTTTTGCCTTTTTATGAGTTATTATATCATAAACAACTTAAAATAGTACAAAAATTTAGAAAAAGCAAACAACGATAAAGAAATAGTAGAGTTTAATGAGCCAGTAGCTTATTTTACCCGACAAAGGATAAGAAAAAGTAGACAACAATAGGAATTCGCGAAAATTCACGTAGAACTGCTAATATTCACAACCGAAAAATCAAAAGAACTAAATAAAGATTCTCTTTATAGGATCATCACCCTGTGCAGCCAGACCCAGGCCCCTCAAGTTCAGAAATTTGATACCAATGGCTACTTTTCAGAAATGTTAAGTACCACCAAATTCTTGAACCACTACCATAAATTCTATTTTTACTTTAATATAACCGATTTAAGATATAATAAACTATTAAGTAATGTAGTCATCTTAAATTCAGTAACAAAAATACTCTCCAAATTGTGCATTAATCAGCGTATTAAAAGAAAATTGTGGCTCAATCGAAGATCAATTTACAAAATTCAATTCTAGAAGTAAACGATCACTTATAGACGGGTTTGGAACGATAATTAAAGGCAATCCCGATAATAATGACTTAATAGAAATTAATAAAAACTTGGAAATACTTTTTACAAATCAAAACGGAATTATAAAACAAATTAATAAATACAATCTTTTTTCATATTGCGAAACGCTAGTAGTAAACGGACACCTTGGCCGCCATCTTGGATTTTAACTTCACAAGACCGCCCACGTGGGGACCGTATTTCCACCCTTATTTTACTCGCTTACGTGTAGGACGTATTTTTCACCCTTATTTTTACATACCCACGTGAGACCGTATTTTCAACCTTTCTTTTCGAAGGCCCTTTTCAACCCTAATTATTTTACTGCTTACGTATAGGACGTATTTTCACCCTATTTTATGATAGCTCACGTGTAGGACGTGTTTTTCACCCTATTTTGTGACAGCTCACGTATAGGACGTATTTTCTACCCTATGGGTCAACCTAATTAGAGCCTTTTTGCACATGCTCACGTGAGGGGCAGGTCTTGGTTCTGGGGCTGGACCTGGACTTGACTTGGACTTGGACTTGGGGTTGGTCTTAGAGTTATTTTGATGGTCACCTAATTAAAGTCCTTCTGACTATATTAATAGCAGTGCCCTGGAGGTTAGGCAAATGCACACGCATACAATGTTGGAAATTGCATAAAAATAAGATATTATTATTAAAATTATCGATCCTATTGCTTTAAAATGGTCAAATGCTATTGGATGATCTTTTACCTATACGAGAAAATGTTGTATTTCTAATAAGGAGGTTCTTGTAAGACACGTGTAGGGCTTCGCAACTTGTTCTCAGGCCTTCGCCCCTGACCGGAGATGGTGGGAACCTAACCTTATAAGACAAGTGTAGAGCTTAGCCCCTATCGTGGCCCCTTGATGCAATTGTATGAGGTTCTAACTTAATCTTACAGCTGTGGGCCTTCGCCCCATCACACAAAAATGTATTTTAATAAGGAGGTTCTTGTAAGACAAGACTTGTATCAGGGTCTCCGCCTGCCCTTTGAGTAAAATTGATTTTAGCGCCATCTAGTGGCGTATAGACTAATGAACATTTTCTATATAGAAGCTGATAATGCACACCTCTCTCTTGCTCTATCTTGTTTCTTCCTCTCTCTTCCACACACACACACACACACACACACACACACACACACACACACACACACACACACACACACACACACACACACACACAAATCAATCAATCTCAAACAATCAGCTCACACCAGATCAATCACTGAAATTATGTCTTACAGTTTGCGGAAACCAGATTACAGTTCAAACTGAATACATTAAAGTCTAATTAAATATGACGTGAAATAATAAATAATTTCTACCCTAATGCAATGATGCTTTATGTATAGGCAGATCTCTAAACAGTCACCACCTACATTCGGAATCATATTTGATTTATTTGCATGTTCAATTACATACACACACAAAAATTGTTTCATTATAGTGCGTTCATTAACAGTTGTAAAAACCCATTAAAAAAAGAAAGTAATAATTACTTTTATAACATAGAGTTAAATTAAAATAACATGTTTTTAAGAATATCAAACTGATATAACGGAAATAAAAGGCAAAAGGTTTTAATGGTTTATTATTATACGTGAATTAACAATAACTACAAGTTTAAAATCCGTGCGTACCTACTATTTTGTAGAGTTGATCTTATGACGTCATCCTGCGTAATAATACATTTTTAAAAATCTTTATCGACATTTTTGTTAGCAATATCAGGTAAAAAAAACATATATTAAAAATAATACGCTTACCTTGAAGTTTTTCCTTCAACTGTACCATGTTGAACAGATTTTTTTATACGTGTCTCACTAAAATACGATTTGTGAATGGCTGATATAATAGCCGATTACATTAACTATTTTAGAAAGTAACACAAAAAACCTGAATTCGTATTTAACAATCATGTACTTACAAAAAATTTACATTCAAAACACTTACAAAGATTTTAAAATTTTGCTAACGCGGAAATTACTTTTAAATAATTGAATCTTCAGATTACATAAAACTATTGTATACTCAATTACGTTACACACACACACACACACACACACACACACACACACACACACACACACACACACACACACACACACACACACACACATGTGATTCAAGTTATATAGATTTTATCAGTTGATTAATAGCAATGCAATAAACGTTTTAAAAATTTCTAATCTGAAATAAGAGTGACGTAATCTAATTTTATTTGAAATTCATGAAGAGTATTATCAACATCGAGATTTTGAGATACAATCACCTCATCGTCTTCACCTTGAACGATTATATTGTAACAACCTATAAAAGTAGCTAATAACCCTGACAGCTTTTATCAGACACTATTATTAATGGACATGAGGTTAGCCCTAAATTAACTGGTTTGAACACGGCTCTGGAAATGCTGCACACGCTTCAAATCTTTCAGCTCGTTCGCAGAAGTTGTACCGTATTCATTTCCTTCAATTTTATCTGCATTCTGTTTCGAGACTGTAGTACGTTTTCTAATACATAAACAGAATCTTCAATACTGTGATACGTGTAACAGCAAAACACATTAGCTAGTTAGTTTCACCTCTATATTATTTACATGCAAGCCTGACCTTATAAATAATACATCTGTCAAAAAGCTAATTAAACATAACTACGGACTGGAGCAAGCAGCGTTTCAAATTATAGCTTTAGTTAACACACGCACGCTCGTACGCACGCACAGTTGCACGCACGCTCGCACACACGCACATACACACGCAAGATCTCACGCATGTACGCAGGCACGCTCGCACGTACCAGCTCGCACGCTGCACGACGCTCGCACGCACTCACGCACACATCGCACGCACACACACTACGCACACACACACACACACACACACACACACACACACACACACACACACACACGAGGGTGCGAAAACACGTAAACGCAAAAACACACTAACACAAAAAACACGAAAACACGCTAACACCGTTTAGGAGAAAACACTCGACCATAAAGGAGGCGTTTAGATTTATAAACATGTTCTACGATGTTAGAGCGTGGTTAGGTCAATACTCAGATATTCGAACATAACCGATTCTACCCGAATATTGACCAACGCTTTCGCACAAGACCCTAGGCTAGCTGCATACTTGTTTCTCGTGTGTTTCGCTATTTAAAGTGTAACTGTCATCGAGTGAGCATTATTATCATGTATTCTCCTGTTTATGAGGCAACACCAGCGGGCATTAGAGATTTTACTGACTTGTTAATAAACTATTACAACACCGTTCAAGATAAAGATGAAAGCCATGACGTGGTTGAGCTGAATGTATCTCACATCCAAGGTGACGGTGCTGGTTCACAGAAGAGAAAGAAGAGCGATGAGGTAGAGAAGGACGAATCTCAAAATCACGATGATGATGACGACGAATCACGGTTCAAGAAGAAGAAGAAACCGATAAAGCATGTTATTAAATAATGATATATTGTTGTTTATAATAATAATAATATATTTTCAAACGTTAAGCTTTCCTTCAATTTTGTTAATAAACTTGTTTTTCCTAACGGTGCTCCACCGTCTTGATTCATGTTTGCAGTTTTACGAGTTTTCGCTTTAGCGTGTTTTTGTTTGCGTGTTTTTCTGTGTTGGCGTGTTTTCGTTGTGTGTGTGTGTGTGTGTGTGTGTGTGTGTGTGTGTGTGTGTGTGTGTGTGTGTGTGTGTGTGTGTGTATGTGTGTGTGTGTGTGTGTGTGTTGTGTGTGTGTGTGTGTGTGTGTGTGTGTGTGTGTGTGTGTGTGTGTGTGTGTGCGTGTGTGTGTGTTTCGTATTTGCGTGTTTTCGTTTTAGCGTATTGTATGACTGTCGTTTGCGTATTTTGTGTTAGCGTATTTCGTGATAGCGTTTTTTCGTTTGTGTGTTTTTGTGTTAGCGTGTTTTGGCTTTAGCTGTTTCGTATTTGTGTGTTTTTGTGTTAGTGTGTTTTTGCGTTTGCGTGTTTCGTGTGTGTGTGTGTGTGTGTGTGTGTGTGTGTGTGTGTGTGTGTGTGTGTGTGTGTGTGTGTGTGTGTGTGTGTGTGTGTGTGTGTGTGTGTGTGTGTGTGTGTGTGTGTGCGTGTGTGGTGTGCGTGTGTGCGCGCGTGCGTGTGTGTGCGTACGTGTTGTGCGTCGTGTGCGTGTCGTGCGTGCGTGCGAGCGTGCGATACGTGCGAGCGTGTGTGCGTACGTAGCGTGCGTAGTGCGTAGCTTGAGTTGCGTGTATGTATGTGCGAGCGTACGTGCAATGAGCGTGCGTAGTGTATTACTTTCTAAAATAGTTAATGTAATCGGCTGTTTATATCCAGCCATTCACAAATCGTATTTTAGTGATACACGTTGTATAAAAAATCGTTCAACGCATGGTACAGTTGAAGGAAAAACTTCTAGATGTAAGCGTATTATTTTAATATATGTTTTTTACCTGATATTGCGAACAAAATGTCGATAAAGATTTTAAAACGTATTATTACGCAGGATGACGTCATAAGATCAACTCTACAAAATAGTAGGTACGCACGGATTTTAAACTTAGTTATTGTTAATTCACGTATAATAATAAACCATTAAAACCTTTGCCTTTTATTTCCGTTATATCAGTTTGATATTCTTAAAACATGTTATTTAATTTAACTCTATGTTATATAAGTAATTATTACTTCCAGTCTTTTTAATGGGTTTTACAACTGTTAATGAACACATTACAATGAAACAATTTTGTGTGTATGTAATTGAACATGCAAATAAATCAAATGATATTCTGAATATGTAGGTGGTGACTGTTTAGAGGATCTGCCTATACATAAAACATCATTGCATTAGGGTAGAAATTATTTATTATTTCACGTCATATTTAATTAGACTTTAATGTATTCAGTTTGAACTGTAATCTGGTTTCCGCAAACTGTAAGACATAATTTCAACTGATTGATTGTGATTGATCTGGTGATCGACCTGATTTGTTTGAGATTGATTGATTAATTGATTTGTGTGTGTGTGTGTGTGTGCGTGTGTGTGAGAAAGAGAGAGAGAGGGAGGAAGAAACAAGATAGAGCAAGAGAGGTGTGCATTATCAGCTTCTATATAGAAAATGTTCATTAGTCTATACGCCACTAGATGGCGCTAAAATCAATTTTACTCAAAGGGCCAGGCGAAACCCTGACACAAGTCTTGTCTTACAAGAACCTCCTTATTAAAATACAATTTTGTATGATGGGGCGAAGGCCTACAGCTGTAAGTTGTTAGAACTCATACAATTGCATCGAGGGGCCACGATAGGGCTAAGCTTTCACTTGTCTTATAAGGTTAGGTTCACACCATCTCCGGTCAGGGGCGAGGCCTGAGAACAAGTTGCGAAGCCCTACACGTGTCTTACAAGAACCTCCTTATTAGAAATACAATGTTTTCTCGTATAGGTAAAAGATCATCCAATAGCATTTGACCATTTTAAAGCAATAGGATCGATAATTTTAATAATAATATCTTATTTTTATGCAATTTCCAACATTGTATGCGTGTGCATTTGCCTAACCTCCAGGGGCACTGCTATTAATATAGTCAGAAGGACCTAATTGATGACCATCAAATACTAAGACCAACTAAGTCAAGTCCAAGTCCAGGTCCAGCCAGAACCAAGACCTGCCTCACGTGAGCATGTGCAAAAAGGCTCTAATTAAGGTTGACATAGGTGAAAATACTTGTCCTATACGTGAGCTGTCACAAAATAGGGTGAAAACACGTCCTAACGTGAGCTATCATAAATAGGGTGAAAATACACGTCCTATACGTAAGCGACTAAAAATAATTAGGTTGAAAGGGTTCGAAAAGAAAGGTT
>JARFJB010001453.1:0-20000 GCA_036346205.1 Vesta saturnalis
ATACCTCTGACACCAGAAACAGCTGAAACATCTGTTGCTACATACGCCGATGATATCATTATTCTAGCTTCGCACAATAATCCTCATACCGCCTCTAGTAACCTCCCAATATACCTAAATCAATATGGAGTATGGATAAAACGTTGGAGAATAAAAGTGAACACATCAAAATCTGAACATATCACATTCGCACTCAAACATGGAAACTATCCCCCAGTATATCTAAATACTGCTCGAATACTGTAAAAAGATGCAATAAAATATTTAAGGTTACATCTCGATAGAAGACTGACATCGCGTAGTCATATATTTAATAAAAGAAAACAGTTAGGAATAAAATTCAGTAAAATCTACTGGTTACTTGGGAGGAACTTCTCACTACCTGTCGACAATAAACTCTTGCTGTACACATCCGTATTAAAACCTATTTGGACATATGAGATGCCACTCTGGGGCACTGCAAGTAAATCAAATATCGAAATCATACAGCGGTATCAAAATAAAATATTAAGAACAATAGTCAACGTACCAAGTAATCTACTGCACACTGACTTACGCATGCCCACAATAAACCAAGAAATTGCAAAATTAGTGCCAAATATAAAGCCAAGATTATGACGCACCCTAATCAACTGATACCCATACTCCTTGAAGTTGAAGATGAACCCAGGAGATTAAAAGGTTCAAACCAACTGACCTTATCGATCGTTTTACTTAAATAAGTACTTAGTTCTTAAGTCATATTTTCATAGAATACTAGAGGTTGCTTACAGCATCATTCTCCATGACATGTATATAGTTGTTAAGGTTTAGGCTAAGCACTATCGTAAGATGTAATTATAGTCCGTAGTAGCGGACTAATTGTACATAAATATGGAGCCTATATATATATATATATATATATATATATATATATATATATATAAATATCACCTTGCCATCGTTTTACCTTATTTTTGTAAATATTTCCGTTTGTGTTTAGTCATACAATAACATTTTCTTTCCTCTCTAGCAATGGAGCCATCTTGTTTTGTAAATTTTTCTTTGCAACCAAGCTCTTGTAAAATAATGTGAAAATTTTCCAATAATTCTTCGTATATACTAACTAGCTGGGATTATAACAGCATTTATTCAATTTAATTGAAAACATTTATGAAGAGCTTGGTGATTAACTTTCCATAGAAACCTCCTGCACGAAAAAAGATTCCTGTTGTCGTACGTAAAACACGTGTGCCCATGGTGGGTAAGAAACTTACACAAATTAAAGTAGCTTAATTAACTTTCAACTCACCTTTTCCAAAGTTTTACTGATGGCGGCAGATTTTTAAGAAATAGTTGTAATGGAACATTTTGAAGCACCTGATGGAGTTATTAATAGTTACACGATAGTTTAATTAGTTCTCGAATTTAGTTACATAGTTTTGTACATTTTGAGCTTACTTTATGGATGGTGAGTTTCAATGTCCACGTTTCACTTAGCATAATTCAGTTCCTTACACAAGGAGGATGGGTGTTTATTTGAAATTTAACAGGCTTTTTGAATAAAATTAATGAATAAAACACTCTTGCTTCTAGGCAAATTTAAATCATTCCTTAGTAAAATTTCTGAAGTACTCAATTTGATGATGTTCAGATCAACGATTTCATTTTTACGTCTTTTTGTAAATGTAAACGTATAAAGATGGTCTTGGAATTGTAGTTTCATGTTAAAGAACGTTTTAATCAAGTTGTATTAATTTATGAAAGAAACGTTGGCGTTCTTTTCATGCTAAAAATTTTCCAAGTGAAAAAAGAGTTAATATAATTACAAACTGACTGAATTAAATGATTCCAAATTTAACAGAATTTTTTAACAAAATTGGTGCATACTCTTACGCAAGCCACTTAAAATTTGAATCAATCCTTAATAAAATTTCTAAATTTAAATCAGTCCTTGGTAAAAGTAGTAAAGAAGTACTCAATTTGATTATATTAAAATCGACTTTTCCATTCTCCATGTCTTTTGTAAGAATTGGTACTATTCAGTTTGAACCTAATTTGTGTTTTAATTTATTCCAAGTGTTGAAAATGACTAAATAACCAGGAAATGGTTTTAATTATCTTTACTCTTGGAGAATGTAAACAAATTGCTTACTGGCAAGTAAGCAATGAAAAAAACCGACTTAAGGCGTTTTAAGAACTTTACAAGGAATTGAGGAACAGGTAGTGTTAAATTTAAAAACGGAAAGTAGCTAATAAAGCAGTGGCAAACGATGAAAACCAACTTACAGTTTTATTTGCAATCCAAGAAAATTCTCATGTAAGTACTTCACGAATATGACATATGACTGATATAAAAATCTAGCGTGTACAATATATTAAATGACCATAAATACTATAGATATCATGTAGAACTTTATCAACAACTATGTGGTAAAGATTTTGAACGAGGAATTAATTTTGCAAAAAAAAACCTTCAAAAGTAACAGTTTAATGAACAGACATAACGTGCATTATAATAGCACTGAATATCCTCATTGGATCAGGCATGTTAACCAACAAAATCGGTGTTCAGTAAATGTGTGTGTGGGGATTATTGGGTCCCATGTTATAGGTCCTTATTTTTTGAAGATACACTATAACCGGCAAGATGTGCTACCTAACCGTCTTCAAAATATTAATGAAGCAATTTATGGAAATAAGTGGTTCCAGCATGATGGTGCACCCGCCCACTACGATCGAGACGTACGAACATTTTAAACCCCTGGAAAGAAAATTAGTGGATAGGTGGAGGAGAACCCATTTCTTGGCCACCGAGGTCACCTGATATGACCCCACTCGATTTCTTTTGTGGGGTTACGTAAAAGATCATGTGTATAAAGAAATTCCAGCCACACCAGAAAATATGAAGGAAAGAATCGGAAATGTTTTTCAAAATATCACATGGCCTACATTAGAGTTAGTGAAAAATAATTTTGTGTGATGTGTTAATAAATGTATTGAAGTTGAAGGAAGAACATTTGAGCATTTTTTTCTTTTTCATTTTATTGGTCTTATTTTGTTGTAATTTGTATTTGTTAATTTTATTATACAGTATTACATATAAAATAATACATGTTTACAGATATTTTCGCCAGCCTAATTTATTGAAAACGATGCATAATTAATTTACAATATTAAGACAAATTTGGCAATGCCATTAGATTAAAAATAATTTAAAAATACTTTCGAAGATTCGAATTTTTACAGGAGAATTGAAAATATCTCAAAACTTATAGATATTAGAGAACACCAAAGTTTCTTGCATAAATTAATACCACTTGATTAAACAATTCTTTAGCATCAAACTACAATTCTATTACCATCTTTATAAGTTTACACTTACAAAAACGTAAATCTGAACATAACGAAATTGAGTAATTCAGAAATTTTACTAAGGACTGATTTAAGTTTGCCTAGAAGCAAAGGTGTTTTATGCATTAATTTTGTTCAAAAGATCTATTAAATTTAAAATAATTCATTGAATCAATTTGTAATTATTATATTAAGTCTTGCTTTTACTTGAAATATATTTTAGTAAGAAACTACAATCCCAAGGCCAACTTAATACCTCTATTTTCAGTCTTTTGTGTTAAAATAGCAATTTCACAAATAAACTGAAAATATTTTGAAAATTATTAATATTAAGTATAAGACATGTTTGATAAAAAGAACGAATATCAAACGAGGAGGCGATTGACATGAACAGCAAGGGGTAGAGGTGCGATTAAAAAAAGTTGAATTTAAAAACCGTGACACGCCCTGTATATTATTAAAAAAATATGAAAATTAAGAGATTTTAAAATACTACAGGACCATAAACAATTTTCTGCAATTTTAAAATAAACAAAAGTCTCCTAACATTTCAGTGGCGACGGCCGGAAGTGGTACATTTTTTGAAAACTATTGAATATCTCTTAAACCAAAGGAGATAGACCCATACAATTTGGTATTAAATGAAAGCATATTTTGATTCTATTTTGACCACCCTATATATATATATATATATATATATATATATGTTATATATATATATATATATATATATATATATTATATATATATATATATATATATATATATATATATATATATATATATATATATATATATATATATATATATATATATATATAGGTTGTAAGGTAAAAATATGAAATTATGTTCAAAATTGTTGAATTCTGTTGACAAAAGTAATGCCTTCTTTAGCGAACCGTCGATTGCGTGGAAAATTCCGTATTACATAATAAAACTAAAAGTAACATTAAATTTAACATGCATTTCCAGAAATTAGTTGTTTTAAAAAGTAATTGTCATCCTATTTGCGTAAAACCGGCTGGTGTAAATGACAGTTTAATTTAGATTATCATATGTCATAGGTTATCAAAGATGCAACTCATAGACGTAGGCGTTATTTTTATTTACATGAAACAGACCTATTGATGCCGCTTCACGTGAATTCATTGTTTTCTTTTACCAAATCCTAAATTTTATTTGTAATAGTCTTATATCCTAACTGTTTATTTTTTATTAACCTATTCAATGTCATTTTCATTTTTGACAACTTCTGACATTTGATAACCTTCAGCTCCAATAATCATGAGGCGGTAAACAAAGGAACACAGGATGAGCATAGGATGAGGATGGTGCCGATGTGTAAAGTCATCATAACTCATACAAACAGGTATTTTATAAATGGTTTAAATATCGCTTTCAATGTCAAACTGGTAGGACGCTGGTGGTGTAGCGGTAGGAGCCATCTTCCACGCTTTAGGTGCGGGTTCGATTCCCGGCTCGTGCACTTTTTTTCTCTTAGGTTACAGTAGTTTTGTGTATCTAATCTACCTATTGTATAAGAAAAAGGGAAAATAGTCTTCTCAAAATAAGAAAACTATATTTTTAAAAAGAAAGCGTAATAAACTAATAACATTTGATTATTAACAAAATTGATAACATAAGCTCACCAGTATCACATAGCTTTCTTTGTGTTCAGAGGCGAGAACGCTATCACAAGACCACCGCCCGACCGGTTTCATCATTGTTGTGACTCATCAAGAGCGGGTAGTCTGTCATGAAATATCTCGACTCTGCTCTGACTATATATATATATATATATATATATATATATATATATATATATATATATATATATATATATATATATATATATACGTTCAGAGTCGAGACATTCCATGACAGATCTACCGCTCCTGATGAGTCGCAGCAATGACGAAACCGGTCGGGCAGTGGTCTATGCGTTCTCACCTCTGAACACGAAGAAAGTGGGTGGGCTTATGTTAACAATTTTGTTAATAATCAAATTTTAATCTACTTTTGTTAGGTTGTTATAGTTTATCTAATCTAATTATGTTAGGTTACAGCCATACACGGCACCATCCTCATCCTACTCATCCTATGTTCCTTTGTTCACTGTCTCTCAATAATAACCGCCGGTTTTACGAAAATAGGCTGACCTTGATGTCTCTTTCTAACAATTGTACCCTTTTTTAAATGCAACTGTACCTATTAACAAAATAGTTTCGTGGAAATATGTTTGTAAATTAAAAGTTGAGAACTAATATTTTACTTACCACTGGCTACAAGGCGTAATTCATATGGAGACATATAACTTTAACTGCGGAGTGTTAATCCGTGTCTATAATATTCCTATATCATTGGTGAAAACTTATGTTATCACACTACATGTAATTCTATTTAATGATTTGTTATCTTTGATTATAGTAAGTATGTTATTAAAACAGAATATAGTAAAAAATCACAAAATATTAAATGTACTAGTTCCATAAGAATCTGTATGACATGAACTTTGCTATGCTTAATTTTATTTCATATGTAATCAACCTTAGAATTTACTGGATAAAATTTTACATTCTCAGTGTAATAATGTCATTTAAAATCTGTTTCTTTCTAATATGTATAACCAACTTTTAAAATAATTTCGTCATTCAACAATGTTGAAAAATTCTTTGTCAAAAAGGCAATTACATTAGAATTCTAAAAGATATAATGGGATATTGAAGAGAAAACTAATAACGTTTTTAGGAAAATTTTAATAAAGACATCATCCGAGTGCCCTTTTTAAACTTACTTTCCTTTCAATTATTTTTTGAGTTTATATTTCATCCGCTTTTCTCATTATATGTCGTCTCTAGTCTTTGAGATGACATTAATCTTAATATTCATTTTGGTTACACAACTCAGCTTCCTAATTTCTGGTTATAATTTTTTCATTTTTGTTATTTAACGACCTTAAAGTGTACACATTACATGTGGTATAAATTTAATTAAAAGAAAATAGTAACAATTATAACGCAGTAAATTAATGTTCCGTCAAAATGAAATATCCTTTTACTCTGCATTCGCAACATTTTAATCACAATCACAAACAAAAACTCTTTGTACACCTATAACATTTTAGGTATTCCTCACAATATAAACACAAAGTCTGCTACAGCTTAATTATTTTTTGTAATAATTTTATATTTCACAAAAATGTAACAGAGGTAAAATAGATTGAATGGAATATGTTTTATATCTGTTGCAGAAAAAATTACTTTACTTACAAAGATCTTTAAAATGTTACTTAAAATGTATCTTAAAATTAACTTTTACTAAATCAACTAACTTATTTGAGATTTCAAGTTTTCTATAGTTTTTTTATATATCATTTCTGTTAACAACTCTTTGTGTAATAATTTTGCAACACTCATTTCTTGAAAAGAGAAATTGCTACTTTGTGTAGTTGAACTGAACACAACAAATTTTGCACTTTTACATTAGTTAGGGTCATAATAATGATATATAGGATTAAAAGAGTACTATTTAGATTTCAACTTCCCGTAACTGCTTTACGGGTTCTTAAATAAATAAAAAACCTCACTTTATCTTGAATAGTTGGTATAATCTATTTTTATTTGCCCCTAGGTTTGAGAGTTTGTTTTAAAATATTTCGTGCGTGTACATTTTCATTGAATTAGTCAACAATAATTTGTCTTTTCTTTCGGGATTAGTTGTAGTGTGTTGTTCAAATATGAATCTATAAATCCTTTTGAAGTTAAAACGTGTAGGTTAACGATTTGTGTCTGTCATCGATTAAGGAATATATACGCAAGTGTAAATAGATATTTTATATACATTAAGGCTCGCTGCAAATGATTCTACAAGCCTATATAACCCATTAAACATCGAGCATTGCCTTGCAAAGGTATCTTCTTCGCATGTGGGCTCGTTAAGCTGAAAGCTGTGAAAATGAAAGACAGTACAGTGTTCACACTGTGGTATTGGAATGAATTAGCAGTGTTATTTGTTGTTTATATTTATATTTGTGTGAAGGTGGGCTGATGAACGGGTACGTGATACCGCTTTGGTTACTGATTGTAAAGGCAATTACGAAGTGAGTACACACTCCCGAGATCAGATAACTGTTAAACACCTCGAATTTTATTTTATTGTTTTTATTGTTGCATAGATGAATGTGGATCCTGAGAAAGGAGCACTGCATTTTTCCAACGCCCTCAAATTTATATATCGGTCACGATGTTGTGATCTATTTATAAGAATTTCTTTTAATGAGTTTTTTGTGTCAGTTGTTAGGTTGAATTATTTGCCTGCGAGCTGATTTCTGGTTTGTGATTGTTGTAATTTGACTTATATATTTTGTGTTTTGGTAGTCACTAAACAATTGGGTACGTGTAAATTCTTGTCTGTTTTCTTTTGTCTTTATCTTTACCTTATTATCACCTGTGCAATTTTATTGTTGTCGTATTTTACATATACCGTAATTTGCTTTATTGTTTTATGTGCTCATTTACTTAAAGACCGGCATGGTTGGTTTTAAAGGGCCACATTCTTGGTATTAGGATTTTTATTATGATTTTTATTTTGATTATTATGACCCAATTGTGCGTGTGACTACATGTAGGTTTTTTATTATTGTGTTTCTGTGCAACTAAACTGCTTTTTATTCATTTGCTCTTAATGTTATAATTTTGTACGCACTTTAACCTGATTTAATGGTGTTTTGTTTAATATTTAACCCTTTCTTTGTTTTTTTTGTTATTGATTTATTAATGTACTTGTGCAATTACTTATTTAGGAATAAAGTGGGTTTTATTGGTGGTTCTTCCCACAATATATATTACACATATATATTAAGGGGTTGAACCACCGCTGCACAAGCTCGTTAATTTTAATTTGAGTAGTTTCATTTTTTACCTGCCCTCATGATGCAACACTTACCTCATCCGGCCTATCTAATTCAGATAGCATAATGTACCTGCCACTAGACGGCCACTTCGTTTCATCAGATTTGAGGTTTTCGAGTAATTAAATATCAGTCCTGTAAATAAATTCTAACGTTTTAATTATTGCCAGGAAAGTCAAGTAAGGCAGACAATCAATTTGAGTAATAGTAACATTATTGTCAGTCAAGTCAAGATAAATCACGAAGCGATAGTTTTGTTCTTGAATTTGCATTATTGCCGATAAGTTCAAATTACGGTTTTCAAGATAGGAGCCGCTACAAATTATTTTGTGAAATTTAATGTTAATCTTTTATTTCAATTGAAAGAAACCCCAGAATATATGTGTGGGTAAGTTATAATTCGGCTGAAAATTCAATAGGCTCCTTCTATTATATCCTTGGTGAAAAATACTCAGTTGGCTATGGATGAACCATAGATATACTTCACTTAGAGGATTATTAAAAAATGGTAACAATCTTTGGAGCTTCTTCCTCGTTTAAAAAAATGCTTCAAAAATCAAACAGTTTTAAAATTCGTTATATTGCAGGCATCAAAGACAGCCAACGAGTTTTAGAATGCGCTAAAATAGTGCCAAATTCGACATCGATCATTTCAAAAATCTCTTTTAGCCTCTCTGTTCGCACCGTGTATACAAAAAATAAGAGAAGAGTTTCACAACAATACCTTCGATGTCACAGCTTAATCTATCAGCAGCTGTACGTATGTCGTTATGTAGTACATGTGCAGGACAAATCGCACCTTTACTACGATGTAAATTAGTTGTTAATTTAGTAAATACATTGCTTTTCCTCACTCTGTTCAAACCACCAAAATTTGTGTTAGTAGTGTCACCACAAAACGCAATGCAACTGTTTTTATTTAACTTGAACTTATCAATACAGTTGAAGCAGAAACTAGATATCTCATCTGACGCTTCACATGGCAAGGAAGCTTTGACTTTATCCCTTCAGTTATGTCAAAAAAGTGGACTACCAAAAGGAAAGAGCTTTACAGCCTTGTGATTACTTGTATCAGTTGAACTGCCATAAAAAGGGGATTTATTCATCTCTTCAATGCTAGTTTTCAAGCTGAATGGAGCTAAAACACCAGTAATCAGGGATGATTGATTTGATCTGGCAGAACTAAACTTTAATGCAATTAACGAGTCACTAAACATAACGCTGTTCAACTTATTGATACAGTCATTTGACCTAAAGCTGTGATGGTGCTTTATCGTATGGTAGGCCTGAGTTAGCTCAGCAGCTCTAACTTTCGTTTCTTCATTAGAATCTTGCTTTATAAAATAATTGTTAAGAGACTTACTGCTACTTGGGGCACCTAGTCTGTTCTTGTACTTCACTGAAACACATAATAAAAAGGAAAAATCATCCATATTCGGTTTTCATTATTGTAACCATTACATGAATCAGGAAGAATTCAATACAATGATAGATTATGGTTATGTCACATACAATTTATATAACTTCTCCGAATTACAATCAGCTGATAAGAACGCGTATGGTTACTGTAAATGTAATAAACCATTGACAGGTTGAGCACATATTGAGCGTTGTGGTGCAAAAAGTACCTCAAATATAGATTAAAGTATCAAGTAGCATCGTTTACAAAAAAAATTCTCTGATACCCGTACCGATTTTCAAAATTCAATACCAGCGGTAAAGTTCATGTCTATTGGTTTATTAAGCATTCACAATGTAAATTCATGTAAAGAGAATTGTCCTTTAATTATATGCACATTTCAGATATGAATATGTTATGTTACATTTATCAGCGACAAAGAAGCTTGCACACCAACATAAAAAAAATAAATTTTCAGTTTCATAAAGTCATGCGTTTGAGTGTGAAAACGAATTAAGTTCAAAAAAAAAAAAACGAGTGGCGTAGCCACGGGTTTATTAAAGAGCGAGTGCTTCAAGGTCTATTTTCGTCCTGGTCCATCTACCTAACTGGTTCCAGAGATACTGCAGCCTATAAGGCTTATTGTGTTCTCCCTAGTGGTTTGTTACACCCAGCCCGTGATCTTGATACCCTGTAACAAAGCGCACAGGTCAGTCGCGGAGTGTGTTTAGCCAGTAGGTTTGATGTTCGTCGGAGATCCATTCATTCATATAGCTACGGATTGCGTTCCTTGGTATTACGAATGCAGGTTCGGGGCCATAACAGGGATCCGCTGATCCCTGCGAGTTTATCTACCTGTTCGTTTCGTTCGATCCCACAATGGCCGCGTAACCAGAGCAGAGTTAGTGTATTCCCTTCTCCCAGGGCATTGAGTTCTTCGTAGCATTCCCAGAAAAGTTTAGATGAGGCCTTCCACTGTAGGCCGTTCTATTATTTTCCCACGCACATTGAAGTATAGAGTATATTTCCGTTTGGAAAACTGTGGCGTACCTACCAAGAAGGATGGTCAGATCTTTCCTTAGTTTCATACCTTGTCCGTTTCGGTTTTTGAACCGTCCGTGCACCAGATTAGGACGAAATTTGTGTCCCTGCGTATTCCACTCTGTTCAGTCCTGAATTATTACCTCGAAGAGTGTAGCAATGAGATGTTTTGGTGTATCAATACTGCCAATTAACCTCGTATGCTCTGTGTCCATACTTAGATTGTACTGCGAATTCTGCAATATGTATAGCCCCAATCTAGTCTCCCCCTAATCACCAGATCTAGAGGAGGGAGGTCCAGTAGGATCTCCATTGCAACGGCAGGCGTAGTTCTCATTGCCCCGTAATGCCTATACAGGCAAGTTACAAAGTTACAAAGTTACAATTAACCTCGTATGCTCTGTGTCCGTACTTAGATTGTACTGCGAATTCTGCAATATGTATAGCCCCAATCTAGTCTCCCCCTAATCACCAGATCTAGAGGAGGGAGGTCCAGTAGGATCACCATTGCAGCGGTAGGCGTAGTTCTCATTGCCCCCGTAATGCCTATACAGGCAAGTCCTTGTATCTTACCTAGTTTTAGTCTCAGCTATCGCTTGGTGTCTGAAGAACAATGGTGCTTCAAGACGAGTACAAGAAAAGTGAACTTCCAGCTAAGGCGGCGCAGGGTTGCCGACCCTGTCCTCGTTAGTTACGAGACCCTACGTGAACTGGTACGCGGCACCGCATTCTCTAAAACTAACAGTACGTGGGGGCGCCTAGTAGTCTTATGAAACATGTTTTTATGCATTTTGTAATTCTCCTTTTTTATGCAGTTCTTAAACATACATTTTTACTTCAGTTGATTTTGGGATTTTTATGGTGGTTGGTAATGTCCTAATTTTAAAATTTGATCTAGTCGCCTTTTGTTTTATCCACATTCTGTCACAAAACACGAAAATGGAAGACAGTCAAGATAATATTGCATGTACGCCCCTTGAAATACTTGAAATTGCCAAAAATACGGTCGCTAAATTGCTCATATCAAATATGAAAATGTAAACTTTCACCATTAACACTCATAATAAAATACTTATCTTTTTGGGGTTTTTAATGGTGTACTTTAAATTATACAATCTAAACGTTTCGATAACACTTACAGTTATCTTCGTCAGTAGTAATGTTTGTTAAAATTGTTAAAGATGTAGTAAACAATTTTGTCAAATTTGAAAAATTAAAACATAAACATAAGCCTGCTATTAATATAACAGTTTGGGAAACATAAAGCCAACTATAAAATTTTTAGTAAAGAATAACTAGGTCATAAAATTAAAGTTTTCCAAGGGCGCATCCTGTTTTTGACAGATTTTGTAAGAGTGACATGCATGACATAATTCTGGATCAAGCTTTGTCAACCAAAAAATTTTCGTAAAATGTTCCGTAAATTAATAGCTATGACATCGAAGATGATGACGTCGCGTTTCTTAATATGTCTATTAAAGAAGGAAGAAGGAAATTACAAAAGTACATTTTATAAACGCAAATTAGAAAAAGAAATTTAAAGAGTACGAAGCCAGAGCCAGACTGGGATCAAGAAAGGGCCCGGGCAAGTGTCTATTACTTATCTTGCAAAGTTACTTTGTTGTATTTTGTGTGACTCTCAAGATACCTACACTAAACAATTATTGTTACTTATTTATACGAAAACAGTATACATATATGTGTAATAATTTCAAAGAATAACAATTGTTAACAAACTATATGGTTAGATATTTCATTTTTTTCTGAAACATGTGCTTATATACTAACTTTGCTTTAGTTAACAATTTTACGACCTACTGATTCTCCCGTTTTCTGTGTAATTTATCGTGTCCTACTGTGGCAAATAAATACCAATTCGGTTGACAAAATTTTGTCTCTTTTCTACATTTAAAAGGTTTACTTATTACTATTACAATGAATTTCAACCTTAAAATTATATCAATAAAGACGACATAGCAGTATCTGTTGTAAATATAAGCTCGCCATATTTCGCTGCTTGTAATACGACTTCCGGATTGAAGTGTCAGAAAGTTTTCCAAAGCGTGGCTAACAGTTTTCCTTGCTTTTACACTTATAAACACTTATCAAAATTTTATGGGATGTCATTCAAGACAACACTCTTGTAATGACCATATTTGGTCCACTCTTCTGGAATTAAAAATTCGGATTTGAAGGTTACAACACTTTTCTTGACAACATGGTAGATTTAGTAACACCACGGAACACCCAGGAACGTGAGATGCTTCTCCAAATTTTATACTTAAAGGGAACTTTCCCGTGTTGTGTTATTGTTTGCTGTATGTACCTAAAACTTTTTGAATATTTACTTTAAGCTATCTACAGGAGCGAATCACAGTCGATTTAAGCTTAATTTGTATGTATTATTATGTATTGATAAATAAAGTTAGTGTACATCAGTACTAATAAAATACATACAAATTAAGTGTAAATCAGTGGACACTTTAAGTGCATTTTCCTCTAAAGTGGAATTATTTAGCGATATACAGAAAGAGTACATTTTTAAAGAAAATAGAAAAGACCTTTCAGAAATGTTAACAAATCTTTCAAAATCTTTATCCACAAAAAAAAAAAAAAATACGGCGGAAACCAGAAACATGTGTAAGGTGTTGGAGACGTTCTCTATCTTTACGTTGAAAGTTAATAGATGTTCATGTTTGTTTACCCGAAAAACTACCCTGTACCAAGTTTAAACAAGATATCTTGAGAAATGCAACAGCTATCGAAAAGAGTGAAGGTTTATAACTCTTTAAGGAAGCAGAATTGGACTAAGGTAAGTTGGCCTAAATGGGGTTATTTTAACCCAAGGAAACTATCTCTGAACTATGGCCCGTTATTTAGGGACACCCTGTGGATCTATATAGGGTAAGTATTTAGTGGGGGATTGGTCGATTACTCCGATAGAGTACATAAAAAAATACTTACAAAATTATAGGCAACGACATGCTCGTTATTTGGAAAATATGCCGATCTCTACAGGGTGATTCATAACTACGTACTAACACAAACGTACATTTTTTTAAATGGGACACGCTGTATGTTTCCTCACATTTAGATTCCTCTTATCATCCCTGTTCTTACATTATGAGGTTTTACATAACCATACAGAGAATTTAAAGAGTTATGACCATTTTATATCGCTATGAAATAAACACTATGTATATGCAGAAGTAATAAATACATAATTGTTCTAGTTTTAAAAGTAACTGTAACAAAAAAACATTTTTAAATGCACCCGTCAATATTTTATTTTCTCAAAAAATTTGTTATACCGTTTCATTTTTATACAACATTACCTATACATTGCTTTTCGAGGAACTTTTAATTTTCTTCAAATTTTAGGAATACCTTAAAGTGTGACTAAAAATAATTTAATCTTGGATAATAATCTAAGAACATTGTTTTTGTACAATAAACAATTAAAAAATAACATAAACCATAACAATATGTAATGAATGTGATTTAAACAGAATATTTCGTACCACAAAATAAGTTTAAAGTAAATGTTTAAAATGCCTATCTATAACGTCTATGCAAATTTGTATTCGATTTTCAAATGATTGGACTACATTTCTTAACATTTCTACATCAACAAACTTCTCTTATCGTATTTAAAGATTTTATAAAAAAATAATGCCAGTGTATTTTATTCACCTGTAGAAAACAAAAATTCATTACTTTATCTAGGCGGCATGGAACGTCTTAAATAAAAAACAATTGCAACAATCATAACCCTACATAGTTACACCAAACTAGCATTTTTTTGTATTTTTGAATTTATTTGTTTTTACGCTTACTGTTGTTGTTTATTTCTATTGTTGGTTGCAGTTATTGTTAAGTGTTGAAAATGCCTCCAGCCCTGTCAGTGTACAAAGTTTCTCATGAAAAGCCGGTAACTGGGGACGAAGGTACTTTAGAAGTACTTTTAACCGTTTTACAAACGGATATGATATTTCAGTACTACAACCATTGAAGGCAGACCAGTCAGAAGGATTTTAAAAGTAACAAGTTCCATCCTTATAAACCAAAGTTTGTTCACGTCTTAAAGCATCGTGACTACGATGCCCGTTTGAACTTTGCGCATGGTTTCAAGGAATGGTTGAGAAAGATGCAGGTTTTTCAAAAAGTTATTATTATCTGACGAAGCTATAAAGAACTGCGATAAAGAACAAGTTATGTATGGAATGGAACGGTGACATAATATAGGGTTTAATTAGGTTTAAGTAGTCTACTTACTACTTGCTGTGTGTATTTTATCGTGTTTGCCATGTTTCTTAGTGATGTTTTGTAGCTTTAGTGTTTTCTCACTGATTAATTAAGTTATGGTTGTAACCATTTTAAAAAGCTTGGATGAAAGTATGAAAATTTTGAATAAAATACACTGGCATTTTGTTCGATTTTGGCCGACTATGGACCACGTAAAATAACATGATTACTTTTCTCCCTTCTTTCTTCTTCCCAGTGCTATTTCATAATTTCTCCATGCTGTTGCTTTCTTTCTTCAGCCTATTTTGCTCCAGTCTGCTCCAGTTTTTGCCTTTTCTTGAAAAATCTTGAATCTTCTTATCTTCTATCTGAATCCTTCTTTTCTCTTTTGTTTCTTAAATTCCAGTGCAATGCCGCAATACTATATAGGGTGTTCCATAAAAATATTATTTACACACCAAGTATAAAATGCGAGTTATTTAACATTTGCAATATCTTGACAATTCTAAGATTTTAGTGTAATAGAGAGAGATTGCGTTAAATAACAATAAAAACTAAAGTATAAACGTTACGAGGGACCTATGCGTTCAACATGACTCACCCAGTATAATTTGAAATGTGAGAAGTAAGCACTCAGGTAATAAACCGTGTATAAAATATGACAACTCACATAATCTGTGTAATTCTTTTTTGCAGTCGTTTAAACATGTAACAGAAATTCGAATATACGTCAAAAGATCGCGGTCAAAATGTCGCACGACAAATAATATCATACGACAAAAGATCGCATACGAAAATAACTATACATATGTCTTCACACACGCACGGACCTGTATAGTTATTTTCCTATGTGATTTTTTTCGTGTGAGATCCAATGTCGTGTGACATTTTGACCGCGATCTTTTCTCACGCGACCTTTTGGCTGCAATCCTTTGACGTGTGACAACTCAGAATGATTGAAACTATTTTGAAACTAGGGATAAATAAAAGTTATTGATTTGTTTTCCACCTTGATAGCCAAAACTTAAATTACGGTATATTTATATGGAAACATTATTTCTGTAAAATTATGGCCAAAGAGTTTACCTGTTTCACAAAACAAGTAATATTGAAAAATTTTGCGTAGAACTCGTTTTCTAAGAAAAGGCAAGTTTTAATCTTCTTAACAAAAGGTGAAAGTTTTTTAAATATCAAACTTGCATACCGATAGCAAAATATGGGGCTGAGTTGGGCAAGAAATATGCATCTTTTTTTAATATAATTATAACTACTAAAACATTAGTATATTTGATTTTAATGCTATTTGTTAATAAATAAAGAGTATTAAATCCAATATGAAATATTATTATTACAAAGAATTAACGCATGAATGAACAAACAAGGCCTTTTGTTTAACTAAAATTGTTACTTATTTAAAATTTTAATTAAATGATCAGGTGTCATCTCCGCATTGTTCAATTTACGACTTGCTCTGAAAGAATGTACTTCATTACTTTTGTTCAATTACTTATTGTTAGAGTATTTCTTATACCGTATTATTTTACGGTTTTATTTTTGTAATTAAGAAATACTTGTCATTTAGAAAACTTCATTTTAACAAAATCTTTAAAGCTTTAGAATAGTAGTTTGTGATGAACCTTTTCACAATATCGTCACCTATTGTACACATGCTAAAGAATTAACCTAAAATATTCATTTTGTAAATAAATCAGGATTAACACGGTAATTTCTCCCTCACGCTTTAAAAAATTCAAAAACATTTTTACCAAAGCTATTTTTAAGGTGTGTTTGTATGTTCAAGAAAGGTACTAAATTTATGATTTATGGTTTTTATGATGAAAAATGTAAAATTGTGTAGTAACAGAGAAATAAAGCTCTAAGCCTTTTTTTTAAATTCCATTTATTTTTTTATCAGTTCTTATGATCACAAACGATACTAGAGAATTATAGATGTGCAACTGACAAACTGCGCGATGTTTCGAAATGTTTACTTGTTGCACTACAATAAATGCGTAATGCATCACATAAAATGCGCTGAGCATAAAAATAAATGCGTAATGCACTAAAATAAATTCACAGTAGTGTGCACGATGCAATTTTTAATTGCATTCGCATATATATATATATATATATATATATATATATATATATATATATATATATATATATATATATATAGTAATATATTAGTTTCTCCTACGTATTATATGATGGAATGAAAATTTAAAAATCTACTATTGTGAAAAATATGTAATAAAGATTACATAAATACAATGCTAAGCAGTAAACGTAATTTTATGTTACATAAATGCATAACTAAAACATCAAAACGGCTATTTTAATTAATAGATATGCAAGTATTAATTATAGTTAGCATGGCAAATACAGTAAATACAATTAAAATCAATGTTTTTGTAAATATGACTACTTTAAATAGTAGGTAATTTATTTAATGCTACATTATTCACTCTCACTATATCGGTTCTATAGCATCCATTATATTATCGACTTCCCTACATCCGTTCTTCTATTTTTATTACGTGATTTACGTAGTTTTGCCATTTTATGTATGCTCTGTTCTTATTTATATTAGCACGATGATTACGTACCCCTAACTGTTACATTCATTTAAATGTAATTAGGTATTGAAAGTAGCAAAAGTTAAAAGATTATAAATTCCTAACCCTCATTATCGCGCCAATTAGAAAATATTTTGTAAAATTCCAACATATTTACCTTCTTATGATAGTTGAATCTCCAATTTTTCACAATTGTATCGCACAGTACTATTATTTAGCTTTAAAATCCATTTAAACTAAATATTCTATTAATTATAAATTAATGCATTAATTTATAATTCAATAGAATAAAGATTGTGAGTTACAAGATCTTCGTGTTTATCTACTATTAAACATCACTGTACATAAAATAATAAATATTACATAAAATGCATACAATAAAAAGTAAAATGAGTATGTAATACAGCATTATCTAAGATTTGAGGTAAGATTGGTTGAGAACTTCTGCTTTATGTACAATTCTTAAACGCCGTCTCTCTCTCTCTCTCTCCGTCTCGGTCTCGGTCTCGGTCTCGGTCTCGGTCTCGGTCTCGGTCTCGGTCTCGGTCTCGGTCTCGGTCTCGGTCTCGGTCTCGGTCTCGGTCTCGGTCTCGGTCTCCGTCTCCGTCTCCGTCTCCGTCTCCGTCGAGATCGCTCTCGCTCTCGCTCCAGCTCTCGCTCTGCTCTCGCCTCGCCCCTCTCCCTCCCTCTCCATCTCCCTCTCCTCTCCCTCTCCGTCTCCCTCCTCTCTCCTCTGTCCCCCCTCCCTCCCTCTCTCTCTAAATTGTTTCTATCTTTTTTCAAGTTACGCTGACATACGAAATTGTCATGAATAATTAGTTGGAACTAGCTAAATAAATGTATGACGTGCATCGGTTTTTTCGCTGAATTACCTATAGTAAATTTCACATAAGTTTAGTTGCACGTTATAATGCGAATTACAACGTTGTATTAGTAATTTTAATTAAAGAGTATACATGTATACTCTGTTTTATAAAAACACCAATGTCATTCACCTATACAATCTGTTGTATATTTGAGGAGCTTTTTTACAAAACGCAAGAAGTCACTAAAGGTACTTTTTGAAAAAAGCAGCAAAAGATTGTGACAACGTTATTACAATTCTAACAGTGCTAACTATTTTTATTTATGAAGTTGGTGCATTAGACTTTTTTGACACTCATGAAAAATGCTCTATCTCAGAGAAATTCAGAAAGGACCCTTGGACATGTTTCAGTATGATCAACAAATAGTGACTTTTTGCGTTTTGAAGGCAAATCTTATTTTACAATTTTTAGGAATTAAAGGAACGCTTTATGCTGCGTAATCATTTCTTAAACTTTGAGCTAGCTGGCGCATCTTGGTAAGGCCCATGATATAAATATTAAAGTTCATTTACTCAAACTGAAACTAAATAGCAAGCGAGGTAAAATTAACGATTAAATGATATCCTTAAAAATTAAACCCATGCAGATTAAATTTAAGGAAATCATTATAAGTCTCACAAACACAGTATAAATTTTGATTAAAGGATTGTGAAATTATTGAGAACTGTGAAAAACCTTATTATTTATTCTTTGTAGCCAGGGAAACACACAAAAGAAATAAGCCACATATGTCTAGCCCGTTGCACACGCTACGGAAGAGTTGATGGAATTACCAGAGATTGCAAGAAAAAGGATTCACTTTGTTTTCCTAGATTTATCATGGATTTTTCAAAATGGCACAATTGGTCGTTCGCGGCAAGATAGTGGTAAATGAAGTGTAAGAAGCATTAAAACCGATGGTAAAAGGCGAATTAGTGAATTCTGTGTATTTTAATGTTACATAGGTAATACCCTGCCTTTGAAGGTATATTATTCTTCATGTGCTGGTGCTGACCTATTTGCTTCAAAAACTACTGGTGACTATCATGGCGGAAAGAATCAGTAAAATTGTATACATTGGTTCGAAGAAAAATGATTAAAGAATTTAGAAAATCCATCAGTAACTGTGTAACAAAATGACCAAATTTATACTCAATTTGACTTGCTTAATTATTTGGATTTCTATTGAGTTTACTTCCTTCTGCATTTATATATTCAATATTTGTATAAGCTTTTAATATTAATAATCTTTAATAATATAAATGTTATACTTATTTAATTACTAAAATTCGCAATTGCAGAAATATTTTGTTTACAACACAACAATCAAACCTATAATTATAAGTAATATTCTTAATAACTATCATGCAAAACTTTCTTTATCGATAATGAACCAAATATATCTCGTTCAGTATCGATATATTAAACATTAAATAGAAATGAAACACCAAGATATTGTATTTATTGTACAGATAAACTCTTAGTTATCACGTCGCTAAAGCCGATGACGTAATTGTTGCTTTTTAAACCGGTGCTCGGAGGCCTCCATGGGTTATTTCGTTACCCTTTTGAGTGATGTACTTCGACTATTTTTTTGTTCTCCCAATACCTTTTTGGATATTTGTTGTGGAATATCACGTTTCCACTTT
>JARFJB010001454.1:0-25005 GCA_036346205.1 Vesta saturnalis
TTATATCTATGTTAGTTTTTAATATTTAATACAATTCTTCGTCTCTCTTGTTTTCAAATTTCATGGCTACTGCGGATAATCAAACCATTGAAATATTGCATAATTTAGAAAATACAAAATAACTCAAAAACATGAGAGATATGTATAGAACATACTGATGAAGAATTGGGTGGTTTTTGATTCTCTTTAACACAGCGTAAAAATATAGTGTTCCATTTGAGAAAAGTGACGTTTTTGAATTTCAGGTTTCCCAGTTTTGAACAGCCTGTAACATTTATCTCTGATATTTCTCCTTTCAAGCATAGGCTTAAGCTTGGTCTTTCTTTTGTCCAAATATAAAAGTTTTCCTAATAAAATACAAAATGGCACATAATCGTAAAGTTATGATACCTGTAAATGCGATTTTTTAAATAAAATTCGAATTATTTAAAGAAACCTAAATAAATAAAGATTTATAATTTTGCACGTAGAATCCAAAAATTCAATGATATTCAGGGTATTCCATTAAAAAATACTAGCTTGTCTTTCCTTACTTTCTTAGACCACTATATAGTCCAGAATGATTTTAAAATGTGCACACTTGCTAGCCATATAATATGACAAACACACTTTATTGGCAAAATTTAGCAGTACCAGCTTACTCTACTCTATCGCTGACTCACTCTATACTACATGGTATGGTATGCCAAGGGCGTAGCCAGGATTTATAACAGGGGGGGAGGGGGCAAACCATGGTCCATGGTCATGCAAAATGTAAAATTTTAGGATAAAAAGAAAAGGCAAATGAAAACAAAACTTTGAGATTTTAATTATACTTAAATTAAACTAATAACATTTTTCTTGGGTTTAAAATAAATTTATCCAAAACTTTTTTCACTATGCAGTCCTGATTTTCCTTCAAAAATCTTCGATGCACACTCATCTCACATTGTACTCTTGAGCCAGGTTTTTACCCTTCGCAGGGTACTGAACGATCTTTCCACGGTAGCTGTAGTGGATGGGAAAGCACTTAATATTAGCAGTGCGTGCCTTGTTGCAGGGAAAAAAACATTAGCTTCCTCCAAAAGTGCAGCCACTTCAATGTCCTTTAATTTGTCTTCTGCTAAATTCTTTTTCTTCCACATATTGTACCACAAATCTAATTCTGCAGAGACATCACCCAACTTATAAAATTCCATGAAAGATTCTGCATTATTTTTGAAATCTTTTGAAACCATCTTGAGCATGCTTGCAGGATGAAGATAAGTTAATGCAAAAGCAGGTGTATTTTCGTTGGAGAATCTAGCATCCAAAGACGAAGTTAAAGAATCAAGATAGGGGATGATTATTGACCGCTTCCAGTATTCAACTACAGACTCAGATGGTGGATTACTTCTGTGTACTTGCTTTTGAGTGACTCGTGGTACTGACAACTCAACCCCTACTTTTTTAATTTTTTAAATAATTCATAAGAAACATTTTCGACATCTTGTCAATCTTCTTTGATTACATCTAGAATATCATCAATATGTTTCTTCACCATAACCAAATCCATACTTTTACCTTGTAAAACGTTTACAACGGGTTCCAAAATTGCAGAGTATCTTGCAATTATGTTTAAGCCTAAGATGAATATTGGTTTAGTAACTGCACAGTGCAATTGGTAGGCAGATTTTCTTGTTGCATAGTTTCCTTCGACAGATAGATGTTCTAGTGCTTTAACAATGTCAGTGAAGCTTTCTGAAAATTTTTTTATGCGCTTATATTTTTCCGACCATCTGGTCTCACAGAGCCTTGAAAGATTTAGAACCGATTTCGTACGGGCTGGCGATTCATGAAAGAAGGTTATTGTGTCTTTAACCGTTGCAATTGTGTTGCTTATTTCTGGTAGCTTGCTAGCATCATTGAACACAAGATTTAGTCTGTGGCTGGAGCAATGGAAAAATAAAGATTTACCGTACTTTTTTTTAAGAATGGCGTGTACACCACCTTCTTTGCCGGCCAACGTGGAACACCCGTCAAATCCGAATCCCACACAATTATCGGCGTTAAAATTATTATCTTCTAAAAAACTTTGAATTGCGCTAGCGATTGTAGAAGCATCTTGACATTTTAACTCAATGTAGCCTACAAATTCCTCCCTGATTATTTTTTGGCTTTCATCATAGAACCTTAATCCAATAGAAAGCTGCTCTTTTCCAGCGATATCTGCTGTTTCATCAGCCATTACAGCATAAGCTTTTGCCCGTTTACAGTCTTCGATTATTTTTTCTTTGATGACTTCACCGCATAATTGTATGATCTCATTTTGAATTGTTGGTGAGGTATAGACTGCGTTTTTTTGACATTTATCCAAGTGGCTCTGTAGCTTCTCATCACCAGAGTCAATCCTCAAATTTAAAAGGTCAAAGAAAACTCCCTCATTTCCTTGTTTACCTCTAAGCGGCAAATCATGAATTCCACAAAATATTATGCATGAAATAATTGCTGACAATATTTGTTTATTTTCTTCAATCGTCTTATGGTGCCCTATTTGCAACTGGACATCAACAGGAGCATTTTCAAGAAATGCTTTTGCAGCAGCTGTTGAAGATTGGTGGTAATGATTGCCAATGTGCTTTCTACAATTTTCATGTATATCCTTAAACTTCATGGAAGGCCTTACCATAAATGACCCCAAAACTTCTTTAACTGTAGCAATTCTTGGTGGAAATAAAACTCAATACAAACATAGAGCACCTTTCAAACGACTTGAGTACACCAGCCATGGAGTATATTGATCTAACCAGCGATGGTTAAATTTTCTTTTCAAGTGAATGGCATCAGAAGCAAAATCGTAATTGGATGATGGAACCCAAGGGTTTGTCAACAATTCCTTCTTTTTTTCAGAAGGCAAGCTATTGGCACAACTAACATAACGACCAATGTCATTTTCATGGTAGCCATCGCGTTCTTCAGTTTGTTTAGAGGTCCCAGTTCCAGAGACAGCTTCATGTAGATTTGAAGAACTACTTGAGCCTCCTTCAAAAATAGATTCCGATTTTGATGTTCCGACCATTTTATTTTCATCTTCATCACAATCATTGCTTCCACTTCCACTACTGTCATCATGAACGTTTTTCCGTTTTAGAGATTTTTGACCTAAAAATAACAACCTAATATCATTCTTGTTCTTAGTCCCTAGTATAAAATTTAGTATAAAACAAAACTGCCATGTAATGATAGCTTATAATGTGGATATACTATATCCGATGTTAATATTTTTTCTCTAGATTAAAAACACAAAATGAAATTAATAGCACGTATAAAGTGCTGTTTGATCTTTAATATGTGAAAATTTCAAGTTTTTATATTTAGTCCCATTTGAGATATCAGCTGTCAAAATCGGTGCATTATTGTAATTTTTGTTATAATTAGAAGGCAAAAAAGTCGACATCATAATAATGAAAAATATATAAAATTATATTAATAATGCACAGAATCCTTTGCCAAAGCGAATAAAAATTGTTTCACAAAGATACAAGCAAAGATTAAAGAGCAATTGGCAATTCTGTAAAGGGCTGCAATTGAATTTTTTTCCAAACGTTGCGATACAAATAATTTTGAACAAAAATTAACATCGGATATAACATATCTACATTATAAGCTATCATTACATGGTAGTTTTGTTTTATTTGGTGCTGGTCGAGCAACCAATTTTCAAATTTTTGGACCATTTCTAATGGAATGACTCTAAAGTTTTAATTAAAAATTTAATTTTCTACTGAAATTATTTAAGTTACCTTTTTGTAACCAATTTCTTATATCCATATTGTCTTTTCTGTGATTTCTGCCTCTTTATTCTGTGGTAAAACTATTGTTACGGATTTTCCCTCTTGTTTCTCAGGCAATAATTTAACACTGATAACTATTCACACCAACTTTATTTAAAACCAATAAAGTTAACAAAACAACACACATATTCATTTTCTCAACACTTTTTAACTATTCCGCTTTTAAATCTCGCGCCTCGCTTTCTATTCGCCGTAAGCAACTTCGTATCCTGCACTGTGTACTGTACTGTACTGTCTGTCTTCGCGCCGGATAGGCAATTTTATATACCCTTTTTGAGCCTAGAAATTGCCAGAACATTCGCATCGCCGGTTCCCGGTATCTCGATTTTTCTCGAAGAAAACCAGTGGCGTTTCGTTACACTATTAAATAGGACACTGTCGCTAGACAAGACCACTTACACACCAACTCAATAGTTGTTGCAAAAAATATTGTCCTATGTTAGGATTTGGAGCAAGTTGTGTTTTAACCACTTGATAGTTTTGCACGAACTGCACTCGGGCGTGACATTTTTCCGTACACTGTCGATCCCGAGTCTCGTTCAGGCAACTTTTGTTTTAACTTGTTTAACTTGTTGGTGCAGGTCTTACGTACGTTATAAGAGTATTTATTTCGGATTCTGATGTAGGATTGTGTATTGAATGTTTCAAAATATTTCACACTAAAACTACTTATTGAATAAATTTATTTTAATTAATTAATAGGATTAAAAAATGTAGTTAAATGAAAACAAAAAAGTGACAATTTTTTACCATTTTTCTCAAAAATGTACGACTGTTAAGTGGTTGAATCGAACACTAAAAATTGACGTATCCTGAGAGTAAATTGAACACTCGTTTTTATCCAATTCTGGTATGGGACAATTCTGGTGTGCACCAATGCATTAAATGCATAGATCGAAAACGCTATTAATATATATTTAGCACTATGTCAGTTTTTAAAACAGCTTTGTTTTTTGCTGATGAAATATATTTTAGTGACAAAAGACAAGCGAATAATTTTATTTATTAGAGCTTATTAATTAATTTTAAAATTTTCATAAAAGCAACCAAACGACCACAACAACAAACAAAATATAGAAAACATATAACAAAAAAAATATGCAGAACAGAAAAGAATGTATATTTTAGATTTAATTTTTTGGTTATTAAAATTTAAAAATGATTTAATTTATTTTTGCTCTTCCAGGGGGGGGGGGGCAGTTGCCCCTCCCTGCCCTTAGCTGGCTACGCCCATGTGGTATGCTGTTTTGCGCTTGAATGAACTGAAAAAAAATATAATTAGGGACATTCTTTGTGGAAAAGTGATGAAAAGTAATGTCAATGTAAAAAAACACACTTCACTAGAACAAACGTTGAGAGGTACATATATCATTTTAACTCCAAAATTAAAACTGCAGCAATTAGCTCAGTTGGTTAGACAATTGTTGGTTATTACAGGTATAATGAAGGTTACGAGGACATGTTTTCCATTTAATAGGTACTAATTAATGTACACTAAATAGTTTTAACGCTATTATTTTAAACAATATGTAAACCATTAAAAAATACAAAAAAAGAAAGAATAAACAAGTAATTTTCGTCGCATACGCTTGTTTATTTGGAAGAGATAATCAGTTTTTAGTTTTATAATGGGTGCTACCAGGCAAGTAATCCAGTATAAAAAACATAAAAACAACAAAGTAATTACGTAATGTTTGGTGATTTTTCATACACTCCAATAACCCATAATAATAATTATTATTAATTTAATTAACTTGACAATAAAAGCTATCTATAATTGATTTTATTTTCAGATACCAAATTACTCTGCATAGTCATTGGACTATTTTCACTTACCCTTCTTCAGCAAACTACAGCTCGAAAAGGATTAACACCAGTGTACCAATGGGGAAACTTAGAATACGATTATCCAAGTGATGATGCAAGGCAGGCTGCCATAGACGCAAAGGAGTTTATTCCAGAAAACGGTGTTCCTCTCGACACAGACGTATATTATACAAGTAAATATTATTTTTCACTTTAACATGTATTGAATTAAGAAAATCTAAACTTCCACCATTATTACGCATAATAAAAATACTTAGCTTTTTGGGTTCTTTTTAATAGTGTATTTTTGCATTTCTTGTTTACATCAATCTCCACGTTTTCATATTTTTCATATTTCATAAATTTGTTCTAACATCTTGATCAACTCTTAAAGGATTACCACTACTGGGGTAGATAACTGTAATTATTATCGAAACGTATGGATTTATGTAAAATATAAATACAAAAACATACCATTACAAAACCCAAAAGAGCTAAGTATTTCAATTATATATAGAATTAAATTTATATTCTTTAACCTTACTTCGTGGAATTCCATATTTATAGCACTAATACTTTAAACACAATATAATTCCATAATTTCCTTTATATAATTATTTATTTCTCATTATCAAGAGAAAATATACCAGGCGAACGTTTTAATACAGAACATAGGACATGGTAATAAAAACAATACCAATCGATAAAGGGAAATTTATCGGAATATACTACAGTAAAATTAAATCTAAATACATCGTATTAGGTGCTGAATTAATTTTTGAAAAACCCGACTTTTGAAATATCAATATAGCCATGAGTTACTTTTTTCTAATTTATTTATGGCGTTTATCTTGAAACAATAATTACAAAAATACCTACCAAAGGTACATAAATATTATTAAGTTTCAGGAACCAATTACTGGTTCGGAATTAAGTAATAAACGAATGTATCCTTGGGACGTATTCGTATTTTTTTTTTTTGGTAATTGTAGTTTCAAGATAAATCTCATAAATAAATAATAAAGTATTGCATGGCTATATTGATATTTCAAAAAGTCGGGGTTTTCAAAATATATTTTAGCACCTAATAGATGTATTCAGATTTAAATTTGCTGTGGTATAATTCGATAAATTTCCCGTTATCAATTAGTACCGTTTTTATTGACTTGGATGCAAAGGTGGAGTAGGAATTCCAAAAAATGTGATTTACTATGTTAAAGTCCTATGTTCCGCTCTAAAATATTCACCCGGTGTAAATAAAATAATAACAAGATTCAACCAATGACATTTCGAAATTGGATATTTATGAATTGAACTGTACGTTCAATAATTCTATTTATATTGGACGAACACTTAGGAACTTTGATACTAGATACTAGATGTTACAATTAATAAACACAAAAAACATAATTTTTTTACATTTTTGTAATAAAGAAGACAAACTTGGCATAAACAGGAAGTATCTTTAATGAACCTACAGGTTGATCTCATAGACTTTAACAGACATTTTAATTATAAAATTATAATTTACATCAAGCTTGTGGGTTTACCGTAATAATCTATTACCGTAGCCATAGTTATGGTAACTACGCGTAGAGAAATAAATAATTCTATAAAAAAATTGCGGAATTAAGTTGTATTTAAAACGTTAGTGCTTATGTACTGAATTACTTTTTATTTACACAGGACACAAGACTAAAATTTTTATAACAATACCACGATTTCAAAACGGTATACCAGTTACGTTAGGGACATTAACGAATCGTTCAACCAACGGAAATCCTGTTATTGCTCCGTACCCAGCCTGGTCTTGGCATCAAAATTCTGAAGCATGTCCTCAAGACCGTTTAATTTCAGTTTTTAGAGTAAAGGTAGGTTAGGTGCAAATAAAAAAGGAAATTTGAATTTTTTTTTTGCAGATTGACGAATGCCAAAGGTTATGGGTGTTAGATACTGGTAGTATTGGGCAAACCCGTATATGCCACGCTCAAATTATAGCTTTCGATTTAAAAAGTGTAAGTTTTTTTAATAGTGTTAGTTTTGTTTTAGTTGTCCGATTTTAGAATCAGGTAATACACCGCTATGAAATACCCGACAATCAGCTGTACTCAAACTCAGCTTTAATCACACCCATAGTTGATGTGCGTGACGCCCATGCACGTTGTATCGATACATTCGTTTACATTGCAGATTGCCGAGCAATGGCCTTAATTGTTCACGACGTCCAAAAGGGCACGTCATGGCGGATTATTGACAAAACAATGTATCCTAGTCCATACTTTGGTACTTACACTGTAGCAGGTATTTCCTAAATGCAATTCCGACCTGCATGCTTCCTACGTATTTGTTGTAGACTATTCATTCGATATAATGGATGGAATTTTGGGTATGGATTTGTCACCTTATGAACCAGGTAAAGACCGTATTTTGTATTTTCATGCACTATCGAGCGGAACTGAACAATGGGTTTATACCTCATTCCTGAGAAACGCTACGCTTTTCCGTGAGAACCCAACTCCAGTACCCGAAATCTTTCACGTAATTTTTTGTTTTTAAGTTTAACCAGATCTAAAAACCGTATTTTAGGTGTACCCTGGCAGTCGTCATACGCAGGTAGCTGCAATGGCTATTGATAGAAATGGTATTGCCTACTTCGGATTGATATCAGACATAACAATGAACTGCTGGAATACTGCAGTGAAATATGGACAGAAAAACATAGGTGTCATAGCTCAAAGTAGAGTAACGCTCCAATTCCCTACAGGAGTGAAGGTAAACAAATTTTTAATACACTAAATCATATTTTTCAATGTACTTGTACTTGTACTTTACAGGTAATTACCAATGGATATGGTAAACAAGAGTTATGGGTGTTGACGTCACGTCTCCACAGAATGATAACAGGTACGTTGGATGTGACTGACACAAACTTCAGAATCATGACTGGTGAAATAGACAATTTAATAAAAGGATCAAAATGTCTTTGTAAATAACTAATATTGGAAATAACCATTACCTTCCGAGTTATGCCGGTGGAGAAGATGGTGATGGTGGTGGTGGTTATGGTTTTGCTAGAAAGCCACTCACGGACAGAGCTCATTTTCCATATCATTAAGTTATTTTTGGGTCATTATTATAAGTTGTTTGCAATAAGGCTATTACAATATTGTTTTAAAGTTTTAAAAAATTACAAAATAAGGAGCAATTATTTTTTTTTACAAAAGAATGTGGTAGTTTGAAATAACTTGATGTATATGTTTTCAATCCGTACCTCTTGATGTTTGGTTTTATGTGATATCAAGAGCTGAATCACGCGGAGTATTGATGTGTTAACATATTTAATCTCAAATACATACCACTTTTTCACTTTCGGTGTGTCGCAACGTCTGAGAGAAGATGTGAATGTAATTGTATAGTTTAACGTTATAATATGATAATTCCTATTCCTGAGAAGAAATGATTTAGCACTGAGTCGAATTCATTTACTCTAATTTTTTCTCAAACACTTGATTACTCTCCGATTCGAATTTAAGATCATTCACTTACTAGTCTGACACCAATTAGTAATCCGATATATACTTTTCAGATCTTCACTTGTAACAAAAATGTTCTTATTGTCACTGTCGGAGTCTTGAAGGTTTCTGAATTATGAAGGTTTTTAGTTTTCTTAACACTTTCTGACTCAACGACATAAAACGCATCATATCTTCCTTGAAATTAAGCTTTTGGTTAAAGAAACCTAATTTAAAATTTGCCATTTTTCGGAAAAATATATCAGGTATGAGGTGGACTAGAATCGTGCAAAATTTGTAAAAAGTTTTAAGACCGTACATCATAATGTAAGGTGGTTTCACGACAAGGGGACAAATCATCATAAGGCAAAGCTAACAATATATTGCAATACATTTACGAAAGAAAAACGCGTGACTTATTAAAAACTTATTGTTTCTTCCTACAAATAAAAAAAATTTCATAGAAGACCAGCACAAAATAAATTTCTTTGCGACTATAAATGAATTTCAATAACCAGGTCTTTGAAACTTACCGCGTTTGACATAAATGCTATTTTAAATTTCGAACAATCAACAAAGATGTTCTATAATTTGGAGCACCGGGATATGCTCAGTGTCTATGGCTTTGTCAATAGAAATGCCGGAGCAGCTGTGCGAGAATATGCAAAGCGTTTCGCGACTCGAGGTACTTCGCATAGAGATACTTTTGTATCGATATTTCTTCGTTCCAAATCTGAAACAATGAGTAACGATATTTTCTAATTTGGAGTACCATGATGTGCTCTATGTCTATGGATTGTTTATCAATGGGAATACTGAAGCAGCCGTGCGGGAATATGCAAGTCGTTTCTCGACTCGTAGTCCGCATAGAAGTTTTATCATTTTTTATTTGTGCATGAAACAAAAGAAGGTGGTGCCGGATCTGTGGCAGGTCTCAATGAAGTAAAACGGAACCCTTCGAGTACCACTATATTGGGGATTAAGATGCAAATTTCGAAGACCTCAGTGCACAGAGTATTAAAAAGCAATGGACTCCACTCATAACCATTTTTGAAGCGTTGAAAGCTTGCTTCCCAACAGTAATGCTACGAGGATGCAATTTTGCAATTGGTATGGAGATATATTAAAAATTTGGATCATATTCTGTGGACAGATGAAGCGGCATTTACTCGTTCAGGTATTGAACATTTTCCTAATTCCCATCAACGGTGTGATGAAAATCCCCATTACAGAATAACACACCACTGTCAAGACGAGCTTCGGGTAAATGTCTGGCTTAATTGGAAGTGAAATCAATTTTTCGGTCTAATCATTCTTCCACATCGACTTATAATGAATAAGAACACGGGAAGAACTGGTAGTCCACATACGTGTAAGTTGCGACCTTTTAAGGGACAATCCGGCGCTTTCATATTTGATCTGGATTTTGTGTTATTTGTTCTTCTGTATGTCAATATTTTCCAATAAAGCGTCAATATCTCACGAAGGGTCCGTCTTATGGTTATGAAACCTATTATCAATTAGTCTCTACTTTTCACGGGAAATCGAAATGTGAAAAAATATAAGGGTGTTGCATTAGAAAAAATTGAGAAAAATTATATTTCACGTAAGTTAATCATTCGGTATGGTTTTACATTTTTTCGAAAGGTTTCCCAGTTTGTTAGTAGACTACTATTAATAGTCGATGGTACAAAGAGATTTACAAAATGGTGGAGACAACGATATCTGCAGAACGGTTACTGACACAGATACAAATTTCCATACTTTTATTCTAAATGTAACATTGAATCCAAACATGCAAAAATATACAGGGTGTTCCATGTAACACAGGTTTGGGTTGGCATATTTTTGTCAATCACCTTGTCCGGATAAGGGTACAGAGCGATTCTATCTCGACAATGATAAGGTTTGGGAAACAATCTCTATAAGTATAGCAAGTAAGAGAAATGGGTGGAAATTATTTTGAACTTCGTAACATAGGGGGCGTAACTGCTACTCAGAAACATAAAAATCATGCTATCTCGAAAAATTGGGTAATGAGCTATAGCTTTGATGATACAGCTTCATTTTGCATAATTTTTCCGTGTCTCTTATAAGAAATAGGAGGAGGCCAATGCATTTTTCAATATTTACATTTTAATATATGTTGAAGTACTCAACGGGTTCAAATATTCTTAGCATCGTTCGAAAGAGCAATTTAGAGTCATTTGAATGGCGTTTTTGGTTGAAGCGTTTACTTTTAAACAAGAGGGCGTTTTCTGCAGCGATTACACATTTTTGTGATTTTTTGGAAAAAACTAAATTGAACGGTACTATTTATTCCACAGATCGTGACGCTGCTTAAAATTACCTAAATTTTAATGAAAACCCCTTCGCGATAATCCCATCCGTTGTCGATTTATACGAGAAAATGTTAAAAATTAGAATACCGCAATCGGAACAAATTACCTTGTCGGTGAAAACAAATCACAAAACATATCCATGGTAACCGTTAAATTGAAATCACTGATTTGACAGTTGTCTAAAGTGTTTCAGTTTCTTGTGTGTATTTTTTAATCTAATTTTTTGGGGAAAAATATGCCATTTACACCAAAAAGGCTTTCGAAAACTTGGGAGTTCCAAAAATTGTCCACGAGATTCTTCAAAACAATAATATTTACACCAGGGAATAAATCATACAGATTAGGATCATAAACTCGACCATTTAACGGGCCCCTAAATATGATTGGGGAAAATGAAAATTTGTGCACAATATGCATTATTGGTCCGAGCAAAATCCACATTGGATGCGGCAAGTAGAATATCAAAGCCTCTGGAGTTTAAACTTATGGTGCGGAATGCTGTAAGGAAAAAATTACAGGTCCACATTTTTTTTACCAAACCCTTAATGGGGAGAGGTTCTTGGAAATTTTATCTTACACCACTCTTAGAAGACGTCTCCTTGGAAGAAGGTACATGTGGTTCCAGCTTGATGGCTGTCCGGCACATTATGACCGGAACGTACGTCGGCATTTATGTGAACAATATTCGAGCCGTGTTATTGGAAGAGGAGGTCTACTTTCCTGGCCGGCGCGTTCGGCGGATCTTGTTTATATTTCTACCTATGGGGTAGACTGAAAGACCTGATTTTCTCATAGAAACCAACAACCAGGGAAAGTATGATGGAAAGAATACGAAATACCATTAGAAGATTGTCCATGTCTGAAATTGAAGGAGCGGTTTCTTCTACCGAAATTAGATTAAATAAATGCATCGAAAATCATGGACATTTCGAAAATTTGTGAGCTACTTCTAGCCAAACTTTCTTTGTGTAAGTAGTTCTAAGATTTTTGTGCTTCTGTTTTATTGTTATTACTGATGTTCCGTTGGCCTTTAAACATGCCTCAAAGAAGTATTGAAGCAGTGCTAAGCCTGGATAAAGTGTGAAGGAGGGCAGGACGCGACGTATTAACATTGTTACTTAGTGGAGAGAAAGTGCAACCGTAGTTTAAATTACGTCGATTACCACCGATATGTGATTTGTTTTCCTCACCAAGGTAACTTGTTTTGATCGCGGTATTCAAATTTTTAACATTTTCTCGGATGGAGATATCGCGAAGGAGTTTTCACTAAAAATTAAATAATTGTAAGCAGCGTAACGGTCTGTCAAATTAACAGTACCGTTCTATTTAGTTTTTTTTATAACAATCACAAAAATATGTAATCGCTGCAGAGAGCACCCTCTAGCTTACTTGTTTAAAATTAAATGCTCCGACAAAAAATTTGGATTTTCCCAAATCATGTTTAGGAGCCAGTGACAATGGTAGAGTCTATAATTATAATCCGCATAATTTAAACCCCGATGTTAAACAATGTGGTTTTCGGAAATTTTTCTGATGCATAACGTGGGATCGTATTGCACGTAGGACAAAACGTTGATAATATTTTCTTCGGTGCGTGTTCTACGAACTCTTACAGGTTCTTGAATCTTCCGCAAGTTTCCAGTTTCCCGTAATAGATTTGTCGTATAAATCGACAAGGAATTGGGTTATAGCGAAGGGATTTTCGCCAAAATTTAGGTAATGTTAAGCCGCGTAACGGTTTGTAAAATAAATAGTATCGTTCTGTTTAGCTTTTTGCAAAAAAAAACACAAAAGTGTGTAATCGCTGCAGAGAACGCTCTCTAGTTTATTTGTTTAAAACGAAACGCTCCAACAAAATCACTCTTCAAAAGACATTTCAAACGAGACTGAAAATATTAGAATGCGTTAAGTGGTTCAGGAGATATTAAACTGTAAATATTGCAAAATGCATTTCACTCCCCCTCCATTATTATAAGAGATACGGAAAATGTCGCAAATCACAATGATGTGGTATCACCCGTACTTTTAAATGATATTTTTAAAGTTATAGCTTATAACCCAGTATTCCGAAATAGCATGAATTTTATGTTCCTTCGTGGCAGTTACACCCCCTATCGGTCGAGTTATGTACTTCAAAATAATTTCCAGCCATATCCCTTACTTGCTTTATTTATAATGATTTTTCCCAATCCTCTATACCTTATTGTAATTACCTATACCGGGTGTCCAAAGCGTCATGCGACGGAAGATTGTGTATAAGTTATATGGTTCCCATACCTGCATAACTTAAAAATATCTTAGCACCTACAGGGTGATTCGTAAAAGTAAGAGGTTATCAACATTTTTATTTTAAATGGAAGACCCTGTTTGTACATTTGTACACATAAAATGCAACGTTGTAAGTTATTTAACAAAAATGTATTTTTTTCCTGAATGTAAGGTTAGCAATAAAAATTAATTCTTGGTGTATTGTCTAAGTTTAGACAAATTAGTTCAGGGACATAATTAAGTTTAGGCTTTGAAAAGATGTAAACGTGTTATTGATACATTGAATAGGGGAGAGAAGGCTCCGTGTGAAACTTTAGCATGTTCAACGTACATCAATCATTTTATTTCAAATAGAACACCCTGTATATTTTGACATGAGCGAATATTACTCTTAAAGACTTAACTTTTATCTAAATACATTAATACCGCTAAAAGTTATAGTTTTTAAATATTTACATTTTTTGAATTTTTCTATAACAATTTTATAACGTAACGATTTAATAGAGTGCCATAATTTAAAAACAATAAAACAAGATTTTAATATGTCAATGAAGTGTATTTTAACTTGATTTCTTTCAAAAATTATTTTTCACTACATTTGAATTTGGAAGAAAACTTGACTTAAGAGAAGTTAACTCTAATTTTTAAAATGAAATATACGAAGAACGAATTAATTCAAATGATTTACATAATAGGAGAAGCTCAAGGTAATTGTCTATTTGCTTCTAGAGTAAACAAAAATTTCCCGATGCCCGTTGTCCAGATGAACGAGTTCTTGAAAATTTAAAAAGTAGATTTGAGGAAACAGGATCGATTGCATATAAAAAGAACAATTGTCCAAAATCTGTAAACAACGAGAAACTCAACTAGTGGTGCTTCAAGCTATACAAGAAAACCCTCAAATAAGTATTAGAAAAATTGCAGTGGAACATGATTTACAGAAATCAACAATTTTTTTTGGAAAACAATTTAAATGCAGTAAATTATTTTAAACTATTGCGAACCAACGTGCTACCATGGATTGAGGAGAACATACCATTCGCTAATGAGGAGATATGGTTCCAACAAGATGGGGCTCCTGCACACTCATCTCGTGATGTGACGGTGTTTTTAAATCAGCAATTTCCTTATCGTTGTATAGGTCGTTATGGGCCTATCAGGTGGCCAGCTAGATCACGCGATTTGACTTTCATGGACTATTTTTTATGGGGCTACATTAAAAATGAAGTTTATAGAACATCGCCGACTACTGCAGAAAATATGAGGGAAAGAATTCAACAAGCGCTTCGTAATGTAACCCTACAAATGTTGTATAATTTACAACGTTCCTACAGGCAACGATTGAATCAGTGCATTGAGAAAAGAAGAGGCTTGTTTGAACCTTATTTATAATTTTTTTTAATGCACATTTGTATATGTTTGACTTATCTACTTCTTGTTCTTGTTAATTATTTCAATATTACATTGTTTAGTTTATTGTTAAAAATATTTAATAAAATTAATTATTATTATTACTAATCTGGTAGTGTGACTTGAAATCGTTACGTTATAAAATAATTATAGAAAAATTAAAAAAATGGAAATCTTTTAAAAACTATGAATTTTAGCGGTATCAATGTATCTAGATAAAACTTAGGTCTTTAAGAGTACTATTCGCCTATATCAAAATAAGCAGGGTGTTCCATTTGAAATAAGAGAATTGATGTACCTAGAACATGATAAAGTTTCACACGGAGCCTTCTCCCCCCTATTCAATATATCAATAAAACGTTTACATCCTTTCAAAGCCTATACCTAGCTTAGTTATATCCCTGAACTAATTTGTATCAACTTAGATTATAAACCAAGAATTAATTTTTATTGCTAACCTTACATTCAGGAAAAAAATACATTTATGTTACATAACCTGGCAACGTTGCATTTTATATGTTAGGCTATCCAAAAATGTGATGATATACAGGGTGTTCCATTTAAAATAAAAAGTTGATACCCCGTTACTTTTACGAATCACCCTGTAGGTGATAAATTTTCGATTTTGGTTTTATTTAATTACTCAGCTAATGAGAGAAATTTGTGTTTAAGAGTAGTACATTATTAAGGCACTTTTTCATGAGCAATCAAAATATTACATTAGGATTTTTGTACATCTTCAAGTTTTCTTGAAAATAACATCAATTTTATTTTATTTTAAAATTTTATTATTGTAATAAACGTTTGTCAAATCGCCATTGTTACCGCGATGGAAAAGGTATATAGTGAATTTTTGATATCTTTGTAATACGTCGTAATTTGCTAACGTTTTCGGAATATTCTGTTTTATGTATTTTCATTGTAGAAATGTGGGAATGTTTGTAATTGATATTTGAGTAGAAGTTGAACAGAAAAAGGAAACATATATTAGGGTAGAAAAACAGGTGTTCTGCCAGAACTGGCATGACGATTTGTTGAATATTTCTATATCCACGTTCTTGATGTAAAAATGTCATTGATTTAATAATTAGTTACGGCTGAACATAGCGCAAATCAAAAGGGATCTTTGTTTGGTAGGTTGAAACATGAGACCTAAATGTAGCGCTTGTTACGGACGAATGCATATTTTTAAAATTAAGATGTCATGGCATAATTAATCTGAAACTGTTCCAACGTTAATTAGTGTTCCCTCTCTTTTTTTAATTACTTTTGAAAGACGGGGGTTGATTTTCGGGAGTAGATATGGTTAGTTGGTAACTAGCGGGGAGAGCAGTTGCTGGTGAAATTTTATCAAAACTAAAACGCTAATTCGTTCTTTTCTTTTAGTGCACGTTTTAATGTAAATTTTCCCAAAAACTAATCTATAATTATTCGCCGCGGCGCCGAGGGTTAAACCGCGTATCCCAACTCGTCGTGTTGGTGGTTACGTGTTTAACTAAAGAGAATATGCTCAAGTGTACGTAGGTATTATTATATAAATGAAAGCTCGCAGCAATTAACTTTACAAGCCTATGTAACGTATGAAAAATCAAACATTGCCTTGAAAAGGTAACTTATTCGCACGCGGGCCCATTAAGCTGAAATATGCTAAAAGAAAAGCATACAGGATCACTCTTGTATTTGTGTGATTTAGCATTGTTGTTTTTTTATATATATATATATATATATATATATATATATATATATATATATATATATATATATATATATATATATATATATATATATATATATATATATGTATATTTGTGTAGAGGTGGTGGGCGAACGGGTACAGGTTACCGCATGGCTATTAACTGTAATGGACAATTTCCGGATCCAGATAACCATTAAATACCTCCAATTCTATTTTTATTGTTTTTATTGTTGTATATATGAACGTGTAACCTGAGAAAGGAGCGCTGTACTTTTATAACGCACTCAAACTTATATATCGGTCACGGTGTTATGATCTATTTATAACTTACCCTTATAAGGTTTTGTTTTAATGAGAATTTTGTGTCAGTTTGTTTAAGTAGAATTGATTGCCGGCGAACCGATTTCTCTTTATATGTATTTTTTTGTAATTTTACGTATGTATTTTAGTGCTTTAGTAGTCACTAAACAATTGTGTACTTGTAAATTCCTTGTCTATTTTCTTTTGTCCTTACCTTACTTTATTATCACTTGTGCAACTATACTGTGTTGTATTTTATATGTACCGTAATTTACCTTATTGTTTTATGTACTTATTTACTTAAATACTGGCATGATTGGTTTTAAAGGGCCACCTGTTTGGTATTACGCATTTTATTCTGATTATTTATGACACAATAGTGGGTGTGACTACATAGTTTCTTTTATTGTGTTTAAGTGTAACTAAACCGCTTTTTATTCATGTTTCTCTTAATGTTATAATTTTGTGCGCACTTTAACCTGATTTTAATGGTGTTTTGGTATTATCTGATTTATTAATGTACTTGTGCAATTACTTATTTATGAATAAAGTGGGTTCTATTGGCAGTTCTTTCCCACAGTAGTATATGAATGCGCTGAACTACTACCAACTCTTTTTTATTAAATTTGATTTTTGCGAGTAATTTAATGCTGAACTTGTAAATAAATTCTAATGTTTTAATGATTTCCAGAAAAGTCATAATTGCGAATAAGTTCAGTACTACGCTCTTAAAGATTTTATAGTTTTTTAATTAACCTTGGGACACTGAAATATATATGTACGTTAGACGATAACTATACACACTTAAAGGAATCTACTCAAACTATCATGTAGGATCAAAGTTCTAGCAGTGTAACGTGTCAATTTTTGGATATCGATACCTTAATGCAAGTTTTGGTTTTTTGTTATCATGTTTCCATTATTTGTGCATATTTAGACATATTGTAGCATTTTTGTTATCAATAATTAAATTTTAATGGATATGTCGGTATTCTCTCCTTATCCTTATCCTAAAAATCAAAAGATCCAGATCCTTATCCTAATTAACTTTCCTTACTTAAATTCTGCTAGTCCCTGCAATTTGATTTCGCATCTATTGGCAATTCATTATCCCTCTATCCATCCTCCTAAGTGTTCCTGAGTGCTTTAGCACGATAGGCCTTATTTAGCCTGTTCAGGTCCACAATCATAAATAAAAAAATATGTCCAAAATCCGTCAGTTGCGCATCAATCCCACTATTTCCAATTCCTTCTAATAGAGTTTTCAAAAATATTCTCATTGTATCCGGCTCCATCCCTATAAAAGCGACCGCATATCTAAACTCACTCTCTTATCTTTTGAGAAATAAACCAAAACAGCCTAATTTTTTCCTAAGAAAGCACATGAATCTAACATACAAATATACCACCAGTACATGTTCATCCGCCTCCAGGTATCAAAGCCTTGTAGTCGACACACATAATTAATTTACACGCTGCTCCAATAATCCAACCTAGCCGCAAACTCGCAGGTTCTCAAACCGTGCGTTTTTGTACCTTCTCTGCACGCGTTGGTCCAACACAGAGCAGACACAATCCCTCCCTGAGTTATAGGGGAAAGCCGCACAACTCAAGCGCTCTCCGTCTTCGAGCTATAGGTGAAAAGCGTACGGCTATAATCCTCGCAACTTAAGCGAAAGTCTCAAGTTAACCCGCAAAACATTCATTTTAACCAGAATAATTACATGCATTACACACATACAAAATACGACCAACATATTTAAGATTCATCCTGTATATACCAGAAACATATTTTATTTCCTGCTCATTTTCGTTATTTATTTTCAAAAACAAATTTAGTTCCTGTCATTCTCAGAACTCAATTTTCGTGCTTAAATAAAGGTAAAATTTATATCCTTTCAACATAAATTTTATATTATAAAGTTTCACAAAGGTTAATTTCATTAAAAGGTAATTGATAATAATATTACTTTATGTTTACATCTGTATAATTGTATTAAGTTAAATAAATTTAATCAATTAGGTTAGCGTTCCAAATGTAAACAATCCGTGAATTCCACCTTTTAATAAGATGATAAAGCTTTATTTCTATTATTGGAATCACTATAGTTTAAATAGGCAAAATATCAATTAAAATACCTAAAGATCTCAATTGTCTATTTACCATTGTTGACATCTGATAGTAATTAGATTTAACTTGCTTAATTAAATATTAGTAAATAAAGAAAATTCACTTATTTCATAACAATCGATAAAAATCGACATTGTGAGTAGATATAAACGTCAACTAAAAATCATAATAGAATACAGAATTTTTTTCATATACGGTAAATTAACCAGAACAGTAATTGTAATACTTTCACACATAGAAAAGCACCCCAAACGTAATTTATTATTAAAATCAGATTTTATCTTTATTGACAAATAAGTTACTAGGGTAAACAAAGTCGGCCATTTAAATTTTTTACAAGGGTTACTAACAACCTTAAGAAAACTCTCTATTTTTAAGTAAAGGCATCCACTCTTAATTAATAATAAAAATTAATAGCTAAAGACATCAATTTATTAGGAATTTGAACCGTGGGCCGCAAAGAATAATTAATGTAATTATAGAAAGCAGAATCGCCATTCGAGGGGATCAATATCAGCTCCGCACCAGTGTCTGGAGGGTTATCTGACCTACATGGACCATCACTTCCAGAATTGATCTTTTATATATTATAAATTACATTTTAGTTAAGTTCCAGTTTAATTTTCCTTTGTTAACCTTATAGTTTATTTTTATTATTATTTATCCTGAATAAATACCTGTTTAGTTTATTGTGTTGTTCACTGTATATAAAACTCACTCCCACTCACGACTAAGCAAAGCTGCGAACAAAAGTATAAAAATTGATTTTTAGGATACCCTGTCAAAAAAGGATCTTATAGTATATAAATGCGAGTAACTGTGTATATACTTTTATCGTCTACAATGTGTATTTAGCCACATCAATTTATGATTTACGCGCAAGCCAAAGCTGAGTTGATTTCCGTCCCACCTACCTTGCAACATACATGTATTTTAAGTTGACTTCCCTCCATTAGGTATGCAACTGCTTTTAGTTACATTTCTGTATTAATTTATTATTAATTTATTGTATTAAGAACATTTTGTACTGTTTCTAATTGAAGATATGTTTTATTTCACGTTGAATAAAGCGTGTCCGAATGACCTCCAGAGGTAAAAATAGCGTGCACATAATACTTTGGATGATGCAATCTTTCATCTTGAATAGAAGTTTGAATTGGAGATACCTTTTGTTTTTGTGTCATTAAACGTAAAGACAGGCCACATTACGCCTGCTGTTAGATACGCCCGCTTTAGTAGCCACAGCATCTGTGGTGGTTGCTTTGGTTCGAGCATACATTACGTTTACATTTATCTTATTGACAAGTGCTGAAGGTTGACTTATCTTACCTGATGTTTTGTCTTATCGTATCGTCAAGAAATGAAGCTCTCAACAACAGTTCGTTTCAATAAGTAAGTAAGTATGTATCCGTTTTAGTGCAAATTACGTTTTTATTAAGTGAACAAATTGGATGAATTGATTTACGAACATTAAAGTAAAACCAGTCCAATATTGCTTCGGAAGTTTTAATACTGTTGTAATCAGAGGAAAACTGGTGACTTCGGTTAATGTTCTCTAAAATTAAAACATTTGGGTGCATAACCTCACTGCAGTTATATTTTGTTGATATAGGTCAAAATAACCTTTATTATTACATTGCAGTTATACAGTATCAATCATCTTTCCTTTTGAAATAATTCTACGTAAAGATAGGTTATGTGTTGTGTACAGTTTTTGTCAATTAAGATTTAGTTTACTATCGTAAAGCTTTGTGAAAAGTTAAGGATTATTTGCTTTTATGCTGAGATATTGTTTTGTTTTCTTTCTCATTTTTTGTTAACTTATTTAATCTAAAATAAAACTTCTCTTTGTTTAAGTTGGCTTCAGAGAGAGAAAGCAGAATTCTTATTTGTTATAGTGGATCGAGCTAAACCAGTTTGCAATCCAGAATTTTTGAACTATGAATTTGGTAATTTACATACATTACTATGAGCTAATGATTATTCCCTTCAACACATTAATAGTGTAGATAAACCTGTTAGACGTACTCGTACAGAACAATTACCTCTGAATATTAGTAAAGCTTTTCCTCTTTTCATAACTAATGTTAGTGAAATTGAAAAACATTAATTAGTTATATTTTCGAACCTACAAGAAAGATTAAAGGATGTTTAACTGCTCCTAAACATGCCTCAAATACACTGTTTTCTTCTGGAATATATGTTATCTTGTTCTTGTGGAATAGTATACATTGCAATCGGAAAATTTATCTTTGGTACTAGAAGTAAAGGGTATATGAGACGTTGTAGATAGAATTAACCAGAGAAGTTTGCCGTAACTGGCCATGCTTCAAATAATTTAAATCATAACATTCAATTTGATAATCTGGAAACCTTATCAGCGCAAACTCATAATGTTTGTTTACATCGTGATTATATACAAATATATAAATAATTACATCAAGATGCAATAAGAAAATTTCCTATTAAATGGGTTTTGACATTTTGTGATTAATAAAGAGAGAGAATGTTGTGTCTTAATTATAATTTTAACTTGGCATGCCAAGCTTTTTGCTGTGTTTTTCCTAGACCTCGAATTAAATGCTCTTCTAGTTAAGTGTGTGAAGCTATCGCAGGATTGAAAGGATGTAAATAAAAACGACTAGTCTTTAAGTGGTACCGGAAAATTGTTACTTTATTATCTAAGTAAATAGCTAACTTAAATACTTATCCACTTTGCATTTATAATGTAATTTGATAAAATTTTGTAATGTTTTGTATTTTGATTGTGACACTATACATTTAGTGAGGACGAAAACTGTAATCAGTATCCAAACGCTTACATTTGTACAAAAATGAATAAAAACGCACAACTACATACTTAAAAGATAAGTATTTTAATTATGCATAATAATGAAAATTTCCATTTTCAAATATTTTGTTAGATTTCACAATTGTAAATAAAAAGTTATGTAACGCTGCTATTTTTAAAACATCCCGAGCATTTGGATTTATTTGTGTATGACTTGCATTCATTTGATGTGATTCAGTTTAGAGAATATATATATATATATATATATATATATATATATATATATATATATATATATATATATATATATATATATATATATATTAAAATAATCCACATACCACTTCCGGTTATACGGTATAACCGGAAGTAGTATGTGGATGCTATTGTTTTATTTGAGTAGGGCATGCCAGAAAAAAATTTCCGATTGAAGTAGTCTCTGAAATAATTTATAGCGCCTCCATGTAGATAGTAAATAAGAAATATCTAACATTTCGAAACCATTTTGTAATCATAAAACATCTCAATTATGGCCCTTCACATTGCATAAAAATATGTTCCACCTTATAATTTTATTCTGTTCAAAATGTAAAACACATAGATAGCCTACGGATGTTTTGGTAACTACGTTGTCAATTATTACATTCTCATTAAATATCATTTTTTTATTAAAACATACCATATTAAAACTGAATATATATATATATATATATATATATATATATATATATATATATATATGAATTTTAGTTTCGAAAAATCACGTTTGCCTTGGAATTTTAAAATAAAATAATTTTTCACACTACCAATAAAGGTTATGTAATGAAAAATTACGTTTGTATACAGAATTTTTAAGGCTTAGGCCCGCATTGATTTTTTTAGATTTTTTTCTTAAAATTTGGACACCTTGTAAAAAATTCGACACATTTTTATTAAAAAAAGTTGTTCTGCATTAAAAGTGTAAGCGCTGTGTCAATTCTGACAGTAACCAGATTACTTTGAAATTTTCGGTTATTAAACGTTTATGTCAAGATACAGGAGAGTAGTGTGAAATGTCAAATCAGCAGGACACATTTGCAAAGAATTTATAAAAGCTGTAACATCCGTGCATTTAAAGCACAATTTCTGCATACGCTAGAAGATGGTGATGAAGGTAAAATATTAGATTCTTGCTTGTGTTTGGGAGAAGATATCTTAAACAACCGCAATTGTCACGATCAGATAGTATTTTCGAACGAATCTTCTTTGATAACAAATGGCGTCCCTTCATCTCAGAATTGTAGATTTTAGAGCGAAGAAATCCACAATACCAAATTAATTCCAAAACGCAATACTTTAAAAAAATGAATATATGGCATGCAGTTTCATGAAGAAGTCTTATTGGTCCATTCTTTATTGAAGGAAACTTTAATCGGAATGCGTACAGTTCTATCCAATAAATTCGCGTATATTCATTTTCAAGTAGATTGAACAGGCTTTGATATTCATAGCTACATTAGTATGGCAATTCTAAAGTTAAAATTTATAGAATGGCTCGAAAACTGACAGAAGTTCAAAAGATGCGCATTATTACAAAGCTTGAAAACGGATATTCCATTAGAGCAATAGCAGAAGAGTTAAATATTAACAAGAGTACGGTCCTAAATATTAGGAAACGTTCGGAACAGGAAGGAACCGTATCAAGGAAAGTTGGTTCTGGTCGACCAATAATTTCAGGTGCAGTTCAAGATGTGGCGCTTTTGGATTATTTACAGGTAAATCCTTCCCAATGTGCAAGACAGGCGAAACGCATTTTCCTGGGTCACAACCCACTGCATGTAGAAGGATTAAAGAATCAGAACTCAAAAACTGTGCTTCCGTTAAAAAAGCATTCCTTAATGAGGTCTGTAAGCAATTCCGTGTAATCTTTGCTTTAAATTATGTTTACCGCGACATTAACTTTGGGAAAAGGTAGTATTCAGCGACGAAATAGAATATTAAGTATCAAGGACAGTAAGGGCCGAAGACCCGTACAACTCTTAATGTTCGTTGATGCTCATACTGTGTTTTGCACGCTTGTATGAAATTTAAGACAATTGAAATTATTTAATTTCTACTAAATAAACGAAAAGTCGAAAGTGACGTTTTTAATAGAAATCTCCAAATTTGTTGTGCTTATTGTTGTGAAATATAGTACCTATATATAATTTCACGTTGGTAAGTAAAAGACGTCAATAAGTAAAAGTACCCACGAGTTGGGCCTCGCAACTAGTAAACATATCCTATTGCCTTGGAAACAGATATGGTAAATAAAAGAAAAAGCTCAATCGTGTAAAAAATGCTTTAAATCCTATAGCGATGGGCATCATCCCAAGCTTGAGGAAGATTTTCTGTTAATGTATGGGGATGGATCAGTATTAACAGTCGTGACATGTATTGGCGCATAGATGAGCGATTCACTGCAAAAAATTATCGAAATATATTAGAACATATAATGGTACCTTTTGTAAATCAGCTTTACTCAGATAATAACTTCATTTACCAACACGATAGCTGTCCAGTGCAAACAGCAAATATAATACATAGATGGCTTCAACATAATAACAGTGAAATATTGCCTTTCCCCAACAACAGTCTTGATGCTAACCCCATTGAAAATGTGTGGGGATACATGGTGAAGCGAATTTATAAACGAAATTTTCGGCCTCAATATTCTGACTAACTTTGGTCAGTGTTACAAGAGACTTGGGAAAATTTAGCCAATAATGAGAATCTATTCAGAAATTTAATTCATTCGATGCCCAATCGGTTAAGTAAAATAATAGCAAACGATGGCGCTATGACCAAACATTAATAATGTTTATTTGTATTATATTTTACTATTTATTACTTATTTGTTGTGCTTTAATTTTATGAATTATTACTTAAGATGTTTGTGTTAAATAAATAATTTTATTT
>JARFJB010001455.1:0-22405 GCA_036346205.1 Vesta saturnalis
AATTAAAACCCAAGAGTACAACATCAACATTTTTCCCAATTGACTGATTTTGAACGTGGCGGTATTATTGGAATGAGAGGGCCGGACTTTCGCTAAGAGAATGCTCGTCGTGTAACCAAAATGTTACAACGGTATTAGATGTTGGTCCAAATGGTCCAGGAAAGGGTGCAATAACGTCGCCCTGGATCTGGAGTCTCCGCAGGACTACAGATCCCGAAGAACGTCGCTTAAGACTTTTGGCCACAAGAGACAGATTTTAACAACTCGATCGATTTCAATGATTGGATGAGGGTGTAGAAAATGTTAATGTCATCTGTTTATCGCCGGATAAGGTCTTATGGGCTGCGTTCATATCGTCCATTTTATGTCTTTCCCTTACACCACTTCACCGTCTACGCAGGCTAGAATGGAGCAACGAAAGAGCGATTGAGCGCAAGAATGGCATCGAATTGTGTTTAGTGAATTTTTGCTTGTGGCCCACGATGGTCAGACGGATGCGTGGAGACGTAAAATCCAACATTTGTTGTGGAACGCAACACATCCCTCACACAAGCAGTGATGATATTGGGTGCAATATGTTACGGTAGTGGATCACCATTGGCCTTCATTGATGGCAACCTAAACGCCGCTGGTTATATTGCCAATGTGCTAGAACCCGTTGCGCTTCCATATCTTCATGGGCTGGAAAATCCCATTTTACAACAGGATAATGCGCGCCCTCATACGGCAAGGGGTACAACATGTTTTTTGAAAAAAGCTAACATTGCCGTCCTCCCATGGCCTGCTCGGTCGACTGACTTGTCGCCCATTGAACATGTATGGGATGAGGTCGGAAGGCGACAGGGTAATTTACCACATCCTCCAGATAGCTTATACGGATTCAAGAAGCTTGGGTTGTTATACCACAGGCAGCTATAGATCACTTGATTGATTGCATTCCACGCCGTCTAAATGAGTGCATTACAAATCGTGGCGGAGCAAAATTTTGACGATGGCAACAAGTTTTTTTCAAATTTGATAACAGTCTAGGGTAGTTATGTCTAAAAAGTGACGAACTGTTTTCATGTAATATTTTTTTTGCCTTTCTCCGGCAGAAAATCAATAATGACAGAAGGATTTATCATTTACAGTCCTTAATTAATTACTTCTCTCTTCAGAATTTACTGGGTTAGGACTTTCAGTGCAAAAAAACGATTTTGAAGCTACGTTTCGTTTAATTTAAAGTTCATTAGGCTGGAAGAAACATTAAGTGTGTTAAGATTATCACTTAATTGTGTAATGAGAATTCATACCTCCTAAACAAGTTATTTTTAATACTAAATTTATAGTAGTAGTCATATTAATTTATTATAAATTAATTTATAATAAATATAAATATAAATATAAATATAAATATAAATATGAATATGAATATGAATATGAATATGAATATGAATATGAATACGAATACGAATACGAATACGAATACGAATACGAATACGAATACGAATACGAATACGAATACGAATACGAATACGAATACGAATACGAATACGAATACGAATACGAATACGAATACGAATACGAATACGAATACGAATACGAATGCGAATGCGAATGCGAATGCGAATGCGAATGCGAATGCGAATGCGAATGCGAATGCGAATACGAATACGAATACGAATACGAATACGAATACGAATACGAATACGAATACGAATGCGAATGCGAATGCGAATGCGAATGCGAATGCGAATGCGAATGCGAATGCGAATGCGAATGCGAATGCGAATGCGAATGCGAATGCGAATGCGAATGCGAATGCGAATGCGAATGCGAATGCGAATGCGAATGCGAATGCGAATGCGAATGCGAATGCGAATGCGAATGCGAATGCGAATGCGAATGCGAATGCGAATGCGAATGCGAATGCGAATGCGAATGCGAATGCGAATGCGAATGCGAATGCGAATGCGAATGCGAATGCGAATGCGAATGCGAATGCGAATGCGAATGCGAATGCGAATGCGAATGCGAATGCGAATGCGAATGCAAATGCAAATGCAAATGCAAATGCAAATGCAAATGAAAATGCGAATGCGAATGCGAATGCGAATGCGAATGCGAATGCGAATGCGAATGCGAATGCGAATGCGAATGCGAATGCGAATGCGAATGCGAATGCGAATACGAATACGAATACGAATACGAATACGAATACGAATACGAATACGAATACGAATACGAATACGAATACGAATACGAATACGAATACGAATACGAATACGAATACGAATACGAATACGAATACGAATACGAATACGAATACGAATACGAATACGAATACGAATACGAATACGAATACGAATACGAATACGAATACGAATACGAATACGAATACGAATACGAATACGAATACGAATACGAATACGAATACGAATACGAATACGAATACGAATACGAATAAGAATACGAACGAATACGAATACGAATACGAATACGAATACGAATACGAATACGAATACGAATACGAATACGAATACGAATACGACAATACGAATACGAATACGAATACGAATACGAATACGAATACGAATACGAATACGAATACGAATACGAATACGAATACGAATACGAATACGAATACGAATACGAATACGAATACGAATACGAATACGAATACGAATACGGATACGGATACGAATACGGATACGAATACGAATACGAATACGAATACGTATACGAATACGAATACGTATACGAATACGTATACGAATACGAATACGAATACGTATACGTATACGTATACGTATACGTATACGAATACGAATACGAATACGAATACGAATACGAATAAGAATACGAATACGAATACGAATACGAATACGAATACGAATACGAATACGAATACGAATACAAATACGAATTCGATTACGAATACGAATACGAATGAATACGAATACGAATACGAATACGAATACGAATACGAATACGAATACGAATACGAATACGAATACGAATACGAATACGAATACGAATACGAATATGAAACGAATACGAATACGAATGAATACGAATACGAATAACGAATACGAATACGAATACGAATACGAATACGAATACGAATACGAATACGAATTCGAATACGAATACGAATACGAATACGAATACGAATACGAATACGAATACGAATACGAATACGAATACGAATACGAATACGAATACGAATATGAATACGATAATACGAATACGAATACGAATACGAATACGAATACGAATACGAATACGAATACGAATACGAATAATAAACGAATACGAATACGAATACGAATACGAATACGAATACGAATACGAATACGAATCGAATACGAATACGAATACGAATACGAATACGAATACGAATCGAATACGAATACGAATACGAATACGAATACGAATACGAATACGAATACGAATACGAATACGAATACGAATACGAATACGATGCGAATACGAATACGAATACGAATACGAATACGAATACGAATACGAATACGAATACGAATACGAATACGAATACGAATACGAATACGAATACGAATACGAATACTAAACATAACGATAAACATAAACATAAACATAAACATAAACATATAAACATAAACATAAACATAAACATAAACATAAACATAAACATATAAACATAAACATAAACATAAACATAAACATAAACATAAACATAAACATAAACATAAACATAAACATAAACATAAACATAAACATAAACATAAACATAAACATAAACATAAACATAAACATAAACATAAACATAAACATAAACATAAACATAAACATAAACATAAACATAAACATAAACATAAACATAAACATAAACATAAACATAAACATAAACATAAACATAAACATAAACATAAACATAAATATAAATATAAATATAAATATAAATATAAATATAAATATACCTAAGGGTTGAACTACCTACTAGGCGCGTCCCCAGGTGGCGGATAGGGGAACGACCTTGCAAATGATCGTAAGTGATGCAAGGCTAACACCGAAATATGAGCTCGTGGCTTTAAACCGCCACTGTTAGCTCTACTGAATACGGTGTCGCGGACCAGTTCACGTGGGGCCTCGTAACTAACGAGGACAGGGATGGCAACCCTGCGTTCCCCCTAGCTGGAAGTACACTTTTCTTATACTAGTCTTGAGTGGCTTCCCTCACTTTAACACTTTCTGTCGGAGCACCCTAGCTCCAACTCTTGTTCTCTTCAGGCTCTCAGCGTAAGCTGAGAGACCTTTTCCTTTGTCTTTCTACTCTTCCCAGGACATGCGCCGTCAAAAGCGTATACGGGTGTGACAAGCCCGGGATGTCCTTGCTGGGGACGGCTGAGCGCTAGCCGTTTCCTAATACCGCAACCGCGAACTGTACTTCAGAGACTCTAGCAGGGCGTGGCTAGGGAACGTTGTACAGCTAGTGGTCGGTGGTCTTGGCTTTACCGCCCGGACTACGAGGAAGGTAACCTCTATAAAAAATCCCCCAATCCCAAGGTCGTTTGGCAGTTTTAGGTGCTGAAGGGATTGCGCGAGGGGAAGCCTAAGCGTGGCCAGGGGGATGCCTGGTCCTTAGCGTTGAAACGCCTGTGGGGGAAGAGGCGCCCTCCACAGTATAAATGCCCTCTTGTGGTATACCGGCTCTGCTGCAAGTGATATTCTTTCCGAGTGATCTCGTGGGAACGACATGAGCGAAACCGCATTATTGCAGAGTGCCAACTCTATAAACGTGGAGGTGCAGGAGGGTCTACCTAAAAAACCCGCCGCCAAGAATATGGTGACGGAGGCTACGCCCCGGTTCCTTATTCTTACAAGGAAAGACGGGATAAACTTTGACAGAGTTAGCCCATTTTATGTTCAGAAAGCTTTATATGGTCTTTATGGAGATTTGAAAATGATAAGGAAAATTAGAGATGGCATACTAGTGGAAACCGTGTCAAATAAACAGGCAACTAAGGTTCTAGCTACAAGTAGGTTGGGTGATTTTGAGGTTGCAGTCACTCCTCACAAAACCATGAATACTTCTCGAGGAGTTATATTCTGTCGGGATTTGCTTAATTGTTCTGTGGAAGACATATGCGAGGAGCTAAGAGGACAAAAAGTTATAGAGGTTAAACGTTTAAAAACAAAACGGAATGGGGAACTTCTTGACACTGCTAACCACGTTGTGACATTCAATACTCCTGTATTACCAAAAACAATAAAAGTAGCGTTTTATACACTAAGTGTGCGGTTATATGTACCACCGCCGCTAAGGTGCTTTAGGTGCAACAAATTTGGACATGCGTCTTTTAAATGCGAAGCACCAGAGCAGATGTGCGTTTGTGGAAAGTCGCAACACGAAGGATCGCCATGTGCACAACCAATCACGTGTGTGAATTGCGGAGGTGGTCACTCTGCTCGAGCTACGAGCTGCCCCGTGTACAAGACGGAAATTGCTATACAAGAACTGCGAGCAAGAGATAACTTAAGCTATATGGAAGCCAAAAAGAAAATCACAATTACAACACCTACAGCAGGTGTTAGTTATGCCAAGGCCACCTCTTCCACCCAGAATAACCAGCCTAAGATAGATACCACTGCTCTAGCAAAGGAACTACTACCACTTTTAGTGGGAGCTATCACTCCCCTTCTACAAAATTCCTCTGGGTCCAGCGCGGAAAAACAATTTCTGATCCCGACTTTGCCTCCTGAGACAATTAACACTACGTTAACTAACGTAGAAAAACGTAAACGTACTCCCGTAGAGCGCGAACTTGTTTCGGAAGATGAAACCATCACTAAACAAAGTAAAAAAAGGAAAAGTGGGGTGGCCAAAAGGTAAACCTAGAAACCACCCTCCACATCTTCAGAGCCAGAAAAGAAGATGAATATTATTAACTAGTCTGATAAATGAGCTGTGATATTTTACCTATGTTAAAACAATCTGTGATATTTTACACAAGTAATTTCTTTTATTTGTGTTATTTGTTTATTTATTTATTTATTTATTTGTTTACTTATTTATTTATCTGTTTGTTTGTCTAATCATTTTTAGTGCACTCGTTTTTTTTACTTTTTAACTCTACACGCTGTTGTATAAACATTCGTTAATTTTATACATTACCTATTTATTTGTTACACAAAATATCTTTTAACAATGGGCTCAATCATACAGTGGAACTGTAATGGATGCATTCATCACTACTGCGAATTAAAATTAATAATTAGCGAATATAATCCGCTTTGTCTATGCCTCCAAGAGACGCACTTCAAACCTGGACAACGCTACTATCTACGTAGATATAATGTCATTAGAAAAGATGCCATTGCAACCATTCGTGCCAGAGGCGGAGTAGCAATACTGGTTAGAGATGACGTTCAATTCAGCACAGTACCAATAAACACGCACTTGCAAGTAGTAGCTATCAAAATAACAGCTCCCATAAAACTTGTCGTTTGCAATCTATACCTCCCAAACAATGACTGGCAACAGCAAGACATTCAAAACATTATTGATCAACTACCTGATTCGTATATACTGATGGGAGATATTAATTCGCACAGTCAAATGTGGGGATCATCACGTACCGATGTTAGAGGAAAAGCTATAGAGAGTATCATGGATATCAACGAGCTATGCTTGCTGAACACAGGCCACAACACCCACCTGTGCGCTCGATCTGGTACTTTCTCAGCTATCGACATCACTATGGTCACTGCTCGCATTGCTACACTGTTTTCGTGGAGAGTATTAGATGATTTATACCACAGCGATCATTTACCTGTCATTGTGGAAACTGGCCAACAGAACACTTTCACAGTAAACCAGATCCGTTGGAAAATCACCGAAGCTCGCTGGGACGTATTTCAGTCGCACCTGATCTCTTTGGAAGAGCAGAATTCTACGGTACTGAATATACAGGCGGCAACAAACGCTATCATTAACGCTGCTAACATAGCTATCCCAAAAACGAGAGGAACACCTATTAAGCGCAGAGTGCCGTGGTGGAACGAACAAGTAAGCGAAGTAGTTAAGAGAAAAAAGCAACTGTTTAACACTTTTAAAAAATACCCATCAAGGGAGACACTTATAGCGTTTAAAAAAGCTAGGGCGGTTGCTCGCCGCTGTATTCTACAGAGTAAAAGATACTCTTGGAATAACTTTGTATCAACTATAACGAGTGAAACACCTAATACGATTGTTTGGAAAAAGATTAAGGCAATAGCAGGAAAATTTGTTACGCCCATGATGCACCTGCAAAATCAAAATTCAGTAATCCACGACCCCTGTCAAGTTGCTGAACTATTAGCTGAACAATTTCATAACACCAGTAGCTCAAATAACTATGATAAAACTTTCCTGAAAACAAAAGCTGAAAGAGAAAAAGACTTAAACTTTTCAAGTTCAACTTTCTGCGAATATAATGTACCTTTCAGTAGAAGTGAATTTGAAACTGCACTTAACAGCAATAAATCATCTTCTCCTGGTGCTGATCTGATAACTTATGAAATGTTACGGAACCTCACGGAACCATACAAAATAAAGTTACTAAAAATATTTAATTCAGTGTGGGCGGAAGGGGAATATCCCTCCTGCTGGAAGGAGGCAACAATTGTCCCCATTTTGAAGACCGGAAAGAATCCGTATCTAGCGACAAGTTACAGGCCAATTAGTTTAACCTCTTGCATGGCAAAGGTTTTTGAAAGAATTGTAAGCATGAGACTAATGTGGCTTCTCGAAACTGGAGGTTATCTAACTAACTACCAAGCGGGATTTAGAAAATTCAGGTCAACGGTAGACCATTTAGTACACCTGCAAAACGTTGTGCTAAAAGCGTTTGCACAGAAATATCATGCAGTTGCGGTATTTTTCGACGTAGAGAAAGCTTTTGATATGACGTGGAGGTACGGAATAACAAAAAAGCTACACGATTGGGGATTCAGAGGTAACTTGCCTTTACTAATATCTTCTTTTCTCGAAACCAGGCGATTTAGAGTTCGGGTAGGTAATTCCCTGTCATCCTTCGGACCCTAGACAATGGCATACCACAAGGCTCGACGTTAAGTGTAACTTTATTTACAATCGCAAGAAATTCTCTAACAAACTCCATATCACCAGATATCAACACATACTTATACGTCGATGACCTAGCTATTCTGTACAGTGCGCCCACAATAGGGAAATAAACAGCAAATTACAAAAAGCTATTGACTGCATTTCGTCAAACTCGGATGACATCGGATTCAAGCTGTCGACACAGAAATCCTATTCTATACACTTTTGTAAACTGAGGAAACCACATTATGGTCCCCTTCTTACATTAAAGAACAAATACATTCATAACAAAAACCTCGGAACATTTCTAGGGTTAACCCTAGACCCCACCCTTACGTGGAAACATCATATTGACAACTTGGTTGTACGATGCAAAGCATCACTTAATGTGATAAGAGCTCTCTCTAGCTGTAGATGGGGAGCAGACTCTAATATGATACTAAGAACCTATGTATCACTAGTGCAATCTAAGATAGATTATGGGTGTGAGGCGTATTCTTCCGCATCAAAGAGTATATTAAAACCATTAGTAGCAATACAGAATGCTGCCATGAGATACTCTCTAGGGGCATTCTACACTAGCCCAGCCAACAGCTTATCATGCGAATCCGGAATACCTCCACTACATTTACACCGTACACTGAAGCTATTAAAGTATGCCTGTAAAATAAAAGCACAACCTTCGCATCCTAACTATAAAATACTATTTGGCAATATTGAAAATCCTCAAGGTGAACAGAGGCTCCATAAACCACTCTCACACCTTATAAAGAACGCACTGGCAAGCATTAACCAACATATTCCACCAATGCTACCTGTGAGACCACTCGAAGTCCCGCCATGGCAAGTTCCTAATATTGAGATAAATACTATCTTAACCAAACACCTGAAAGGAAATACCCTCCATACATATATCATCTCGAACTCAGGGAAATACTATACAACCTGAAAGACCATCTGATGCTATACACCGATGGCTCAAAATCTAAAGAGGAAGTAGGATGTGCATTCTCGGTTGATAAGGAAGAGTACAGGTGGGTTTACCAAAACATACATCTATATATAGTGCAGAACTATATGCAATATGGCAATCTCTGCGCTATTGTGAATTATTAAGGAACAAAAGAAAATTATCATAGCTTGTGATTCCTATAGCGCTCTCGTTGGCCTTAAAACCCATATACAAAAACCCTATAATACAAATTATTTTACCAACAATAAAACATTTAAATGACCTGGGTTATACAATAAAATTTATATGGATCCCGAGTCATATAAAGATAGAGGAAACGAAAGAGCAGATAAAGCTGCACGTAAAGCAGCACAAGAGGCTCAAAACCAAACTACCGAAACAGTAGATATAGCAAACCACCGCAACGTGGCGGCCTTCCTGAAAACCAAACTAAGAATAACATGGCAACAAAACTGGATAGAAACACATAACACCCTTAAACTCGTCAAGCCTACTGTTGAAAAGTGGAACATACCGTCAGGCCTATCCAGAAAAGAAAGTAGTGTTATCCACAGAATAAGAATTGGGCACACCAAAATAACGCATAAGCACCTAATAACGAAAGAACCTTGCCCAACCTGTACACACTGCTCATTACCATTAACCATTGAACATATACTCTGTTCTTGCGTAACATACCCCGGATGCGTAACCTATATTCAATCTCATACTCTAGCTAATAACTTGAATAATAACATACGAAATACCTTAGAATACCTGAAAGTTATAGCGATATTTCATCAAATATTTCAAAAACAGCACTAAAGACCATGGCAGTCGATGTGCTATAACATAAAAAAAAAAAATCGCTTATTACTACAAATTTCGTCCAGGGTGTTACTTCAGAGTAGCGAATTAAATATAAATTCTGCATTGTGCACTGTCATTTGTGCTGGCATAGACCAACTATAATCCTTATTGTTCACTGAAAAGCAGATCCTACCCCTGATTATATTTTGACCGTCAGTGTACAAGGAAGATAGCCACCAAGGTTGGCAAGTAACGCATTAAGTTCTGCATGAAATTGGGTGTTTGTTTTTTTATGTTTCGATACTCTGTATAGAATTTGATTTGCGGTACACCCATGGGGAACTTCCAATGGTCCTAGGGGCATTTGTATGTATCATGAATACTTTCTAAACTTTTTCTGATGTTATACCATAATGGTTTGTGTAGTCTTTGGCTGGTTTGAAACAATCATCATTATGAAATAAGATATTAAGATTTGGATGGTTTAGTTGGGCGTTTATTCTACAGGCATATGCTAGCAGTCTGTATGAGCGATGTAGATCATGATTCCAGATTCACAACGCTGTCAATGGGACTAGTATAGAATGCACCTAGAGCATACCTCAAGGCTGCGTTCTGTATTGCCTCTAAATCTAAGGTGCTTTTTGACGCTGATGAGTACGCTTCCATCCATAATTTTTGAACGCACAAGCGATTTGTAAATTCTTAAGATTACTTCTGAATCTGCTACCGAGTACTGGCAATTCTAATGATATTAAGTGAAGCTTTACACCGTATAGTTAATTCATCAATATGATCTTTAAGTCAGGTGGTATTTAGTTTTAGCCCCAAAAACAATGATCCTTACATTGAATGTTTTATTTTCAATGTAAGGAGAGGACATAATGCGGTTTTCTTAGTTTAAAAATGCAAACAGTAGGTCTTCTCTGATGACAGGTTAAATATTTTTCCGAGTTAACTGATACAGAATCGACCTGCTGCATCTTTTATTTTTTTAATTGTACAGTGTAGATAATACCAGGTCGTCAACATACAGGTAAGTATTATATCAGAATAAATATTAAAGCGTTAATGGCGATTGCAATAATGTTACACTCAAAGTTGACCCTTGAGGTATGCCATTTTCTAAGTATTTACGTGTTGAAAGATCGTTACCTACTCGAACTCTGAAAAATCGCTTTTCAAGAAACGATGATATAAATGTAGGTAGGTTTTTAAATCCCCATTCGTATAGCTTTGCAGCACTCCATTTATGTCATGTCAAAAGCCTTTTCGACGTCCAAGAAAATACGGCATGGTGTCTGCGTGCAAAGGCTTCAAGAACGACATTTTGTAGATGGACCAGATGATCTGCTGTTGACCTGTATTTTCGGTATCCCTTGACAATTTGACAATAGTTGTCGTTTTCTAGAATCCACATTAATCTAGCGCTGACCATGCGTTCTAAAACCTTTGCCATGCAAGAAGTCAAGCTGATCGGTCTATAACTTGCAGCTAGATAAGGGTTTTTACCGTTTTTAGTATACGATTATTGCCTCTTTCCATAGGATACTTGCTTTCAGCCCATATTGAGTTAAAGACATCGAGAAGGAGCATCTTATATTCATCGGTGAGATTTTCAGCATTTCGTATCGTATAAGATCTCCACCAGACGAAGCTTTGTTTCCCTTGAACATTTTCCATTTACCGATAAAATGGTACGTTATATTCCTCCCTCTCTCGATCTATAAAATCTAATTCAAATTCTTTTCATTTTTGTGCTTTAAAGGTTCCACTATAGTTGGTGGAACTACTGGCGCGTTCAAATTTCTGCTAATATTTCGACTACTTCGTTATTGCATGTCACGGGTTGCTGTTTTGTAACTGTATGGAGTTTCTTATATGCTTGCCGATATCGATTTTATTTTGTTCCATATAATTGAGTTGGTTGTATCACGTGTAAAAGTGGACACGAAATTATTCCACGAATTTCGTTTGCTTTGCAAAATTAATCGTCGAGCAAAAGCTCCGCTTTTTAAATTGTATTAGGTTCTCATTTAGAATCTCTCCGGAAAACATTTAGTGCTCGTTTTTAAATGCTATTTTCTTCATTGTTACCATGGTACCATACGTTTAAACATTTCCTCCAGATCTTGGGATGGCAGCAGTTGCGCTTATTATACCATTTATACGTATCTTCCCGAAGCAGTGCGTTGGTCAATAGGTGCAATGAGATTCTTTAAGATATCCCACCGAGCGTCGGACATTTTCCAACGAGTCGAGCTTTGTATGGTGCTGCACTTTTCAGTTTCAATTATTATAAAGTGGTCACTATAGTAAAGATCATTAGATACTTTATAGAATAAAGATTCGGGCAGATACCATAGTGATATCTATAGCAGAAAACACTAGATCTGGCACAGAGATGAGTATTTTGCCAGTATTTAATAAAATAGATTACTCGTGTCCATTATATTTTCAATGACCTCCCCATTGGTGTCAGTCCATGATCCCCATAAACTATTGTGAGCATTGAAGTCACCCAACAAAATGGACCAGGTAGCTGTTAAAATCTAGGATGTTGTTTTGCTGCGAATCACTATTTTAAGTATACAGATCGTCAGATGGGCGGTAATCTGCACTGCAACAACTTGTAGATCCGTCCTGGGTTTACAATGTCAAATTGAACGGCATCTCTAATAAATACTAACTCCGCCTTTAGCTCTTATATTAGGAACAGCATCTTTCCTAATGAGCTTATACCCACGCAGAGAATAAGGTTGATTGGGTCTTAAGTGGGTTTCTTAAAATACATAAATTGATTTTAATTATGAGCTTAAGCTCACAGTAATGATGGATGATACCATTACAATTCCATTGTACAATTGTACCCATAATTGGTTTGTTAAAATGTAATTGATGTGTCTAAAGTATCAATTAACGAATAAATAAATTAACGAATACGACTAAATATAAATATAAATATAAATATGAATATATGACGGCACACTAACGAATAAATTTAGGACGATTACGAACAAATATAAATATAAATATGAGTATAAAAGACGGCACATGTAAACATTAACTAAAAAATATCACAGATTAAGTATATCACAGATATGAAGATAGAAGAAATAAATATAAATATATATCACAGATAGTTAATCACAGTTGCTATTAAACATTGTCGTTCTCAGCTCCTAACGCAGGGGTTTTAAGTTTGCCTTTCCCATACTTTTCCTTTTGCCTTCGTTTGAGATGCATTAGATCCCGATGAAATTGTCTTCTTAAACGGAACCTGGCTTTAATACGTTTCCGCTTTTCCTTTTTGGGTAGCTAATTGTTGAGTAGGTGGCATTAAAAACGAACTCGGTTAATATTCTCAACTGATTTTTGAATTAAGGGAAAATTAATTAAAATAAAATTTTTAATGCTGGGACATCAACCTTAGATACAGCAAACGCAGCTGCTTTAATAAGTGACACCTGCGGTATTATACAATTTTCCTTTTCGCTTCCAGGTAAGTAATGTTTTCTTTTAAACTTCCTGGATAGCACTTTCCTGCTTGTAGATCGGGCAGTTTATAAATAAACAATTGACGCATTATGGGTTCCACGCATGGAACACCAACATATGATTTCCACAAACACATAAATCCTCCTTAATGCACATCTAGAAGACGTGTTCCAAATTTATTGCACCGAAAATACCTCATCGGTGGTGGTACGTAAAAACACTCAAAGATAGAACGTTAATAGTTTTCTAAATTTTAAAGTTAATACATGGTTTGGAGTATCTAAAGCTCCCCATTCCTCCTAGCTTTGATTCTTCTTACCTCAATTACTCTTTTCCTTAGTTCCTCGCAAATATCGTCGATTGAGCAATTTAATAAATCATGGCAAAAATAACACCTTTAGACACGTTCATGGTTTTTAAATACCTCAGTTTCAAAGTCTCCCAGTTTTGTAGTATCTAAGACTCTTCTGGATTGTTTATTGGTGCTAGTCTAAAATATACCGTCTTTATTTTCTTCGTCATTTTTAACGCTCCATACATTCCATACAAACACTTTTGAATATAAAATGGACTAATTCTGTCAAAATTAAGTCCGTCCTTTTTAGAAAAGAACCGGGCAAAACCTCCGTCACTGGGCTTCTATTTTCGGCTGGTTTTAAAGGCAGACCCTCCAGCACCTCCATGTTTAAAGAGTTGGACTCCTTTGTGTGGATTTAACTTGACTCGTTAACATTAAAACCAAAAGCTCCCGTGAATCAGTGGGCCCTTGACCCAACAATAAAGAGGCCCCAGATTTCCCAGGCGTTTCAACAACCCCTACGCTCAGGCATTTCCCCCAAAACCTGCCAAACGATTATTAAATTACCCCTCGTAGGGGGGTAAAGCCAAGACCACCGGCCCTAGCTGTACAACTTTAACCACGCCCTGCTAGAGTCTCTGAAGTACAATTCGGGTTGCGGTATTAACTAGCTCAGCCGTCCCCAGCAAGAACATATGCCACATATACGCTTTTGACGACGTATGCCCTGGGAAGAGAGAGAAAAAAATTGGGTCTCCAGCTTTGCTGGGAGCCTGAAGGAACAAATTGGAGCAAATGCTACAGAAAAATTAAATAAAAGCCACTCAAGACATATAAGAAAAGTGTACTTCCAGCAAACCATTGCCATCCCTGACCTCGTTAGATACGAAGCCCCACGTGGACTGGTCCGCGACACCGTATTTGAGCTAACAGTGGCCTTTACCGCCACGAGCTCATTTTGGTGCTGCATCACTTCGATCATTTAATCATTCCCTATCCCCATACGCGTAGGTGGTCCAACCCCATATAAATATAAATATAAATATAAATATAAATATAAATATAAATATAAATATAAATATAAAATAAATATAAATATAAATATAAATATAAATATAAATATAAATATAAATATAAATATAAATATAAATATAAATAAAATATAAATATAAATATAAATATAAATATAAATATAAATATAAATATAAATATAAATATAAATATAAATATAAATATAAATATAAATTAAATAAAATATAAATATAAATATAAAAAATATAAATAAAATATAAATATAAATATAAATATAAATATAAATATAAATATAAATATAAATATAAATATAAATAAAATATAAATATAAATATAAATATAAATATAAATATAAATATAAATATAAATATAAATATAAATATAAATATAAATATAAATATAAATATAAATATAAATATAAATATAAATATAAATATAAATATAAATATAAATATAAATAAAATATAAATATAAATATAAATATAAATATAAATATAAATATAAATATAAATATAAATATAAATATAAATATACCTATTGAACTACCTAAGGCGCGTCCCCAGGTGGCGGATAAATGACCTTGCAAATCTTGATGCAAGGCCAACACCGAAATATGAGCTCGTGGCGCTAACCCGCCACTGTTAGCTCTACATAATACGGTGTCGCGGACCAGTTCACGTGGGGCTTTGTAACTAACAAGGACAATGGCAACCCTGCGTTCCCTTGGCTGGAAGTTCACTTTCTTATACTAGTCTTGGTGGCTTCCTTACTTTAACTCTTTTCTATCAGCACCCTCGCTCTAACTCTTGTTTTTCAGGCCCCAGCAAAAGCTGGAGACCATTTCCCTTTTTCTACTCTTCCCAGGACGGCCGTCAAAAGCGATTGGGGTAATCCTGGGATGTCCTTGTTGGGCTGAGCGCTAGCCGTGTCCTAATAAACCCGAACTGTACCTCAGAGACTCTAGCAGGGCGGGTGGGAACGTCGTACAGGGGGTCGGTGGTTTCTTAATTTGGACTACGAGGAAGGTAACCTCTATAAAAACCCCCAATCCCAAGGTCGTTTTGCAGTTTTAGGTGCCGAAATTGCGCGATCAAGCGTGGCCAGGGGAAGCCTGGTCCCTAGTGTTGAAACGCCTTGGGGAAAGATTCCCAGTATCAATGCCCTGGTAGTATCCCCTCTGCTACTTGTGATTTTATTTCCGATTTAACAAATAAAAACTAAACAACCTTTACAGAGTGCCAGCTCTTTAAATATGGATGCAGGAGGGTCAATATAAACCCACCAAGGGCTTGGTGACGGATTTTTACCCCGGTTCCTTGTCCTTAAGAGAAAGGATTTAACTTTAAACGTTAGCCCATTTTATATAAAAAATGTTTTAGGTTATTTGGCAGTCTGAAAATGATAAAAAAGATCAAGGATGGTATATTGGTTGAAACTGTATCTAACAAACAATCAAAGAAGGTATTAATACTATAAATTTGGGATTTAAATAGAGGTCCATGCTCATAGAACTATGAACGTTCTAGAGGGTTATATTTTGTCATGATCTATTAAATTGCACGGTTGAAGATATCGAAGAACTAAAAGTCAAAAGGTAATAGAAGTTCGAAGACTGAAAACTAAGGTTAAATGGCTACACAGCCAACCATATTTTGACTTTTAATACCCGATGTTACCCAAAACCATTAAAGTGGCATTTTACTCTTTAAATGTAAGAATATATCCCCTCCAATGAGGTGTTTTAAATGTAACAAGTTTGGACACACCTCTTTTAAATGTACAGCACAACAGCAGCTATGTGTTTGTGGAAAACCGCAACATGACGGATCTCTATGTGAGCAGCCTGTCACATGTATTAACTGTGGAGGTGCACACCCTCTAACAAGTTGCCCAATCTATAAAAATGAAGTTGCTATTCAAAAAGGTACGAGAACATCAGTTACTAGGCGAAAAGAAAATTACCTCTCAAACACCCATTGTAGGAATCAATTCTAACATATCTTCTATAATTAAAATTTCAAAGCCTTAAAAAACCCTTTCCTTTTCCAATCCCCATTTTCAAAAACCGTTGAAAAAGGGAAAACCTTTTAAACCCCCAATCTTTCTGGGAAAAGGAAACGCTCTCCATACAGCAATCTTTCTAAGAAAATTAAGTATCAAGAATAAAAAAATAAAATTGGCCCTCCCCCCCCAAAAAAAGGCGCCGAAAGTGAGAAGGAATATTATTGAAATTCCTGTGATTAACTATCAGTGATATTCTTTCGTGATTATTTATCTGTGATATTTCTATTTGTAACGTCTTTTATGTTTTAATTTTTTCGTGATTATTTATCTGTATTTTTATTTGTAACGTCTTACGTTTATAGACTTTATTATACATTTTAAATTTGAATGCCTATTTATTCGTTAATTTATTACAATACATGTTGTTTCAAACCTTTTATGATCAAAAATGTATCCTATAATTCAGTGGAATTGCAATGGATGCATTCATCACTACTGTGGTTAAACTGTTAATTAACGAATTCAATCCATTTTGTTTTCTCCAAAGACCCATCTTAAACCCAACAAATTTATTACTGGTTATAAGGTTATGAAAGGACACCGTACCAGACGTGAGAGCTAAGGGCGGAGTCCAATAATTAAAGATGATGCTCAGTTCTCTAATGTACATATACTATCAAACCTACAAGCCGTCGCTGTATGTATAACGGTTCCAATAAAATTAACTATTTGTAACATATATTTACCGAAAACGATTGGCACCAACACATACAGAACATTATCACAGTTACCTGCTCCATATTTACTGGGGGACTTTAACCCATAGTCCATTGTGGGGTTCACCATGCAGATAGGAAGGGAGAAGCTTTGAGAATATCATAGATATAAACCAATTATTCTTACTAAACACCAGTGATACTCACCTTTGTTAGAACTGCAGCCTTTTCGGCTATTGATTAATGGTTTCCACGTATTGCAACGTTGTTTTTTAAAGTACTAAATGATTTGTATTATAATCACTTTAATTTTAATTGAAACTGAACAGCGAGATGCACCTTCTATAAGACCAACTCATTAAAATGTCAGAGGCCATTATGTCTTAAATTACATAACTATACCTAATCAAGACATACAGGTATGACATACATAACATAACCCAAATCATTATAAACGCTGCAAATATTGCAATACCAAAAAAAGTTAAACGTAGAGTTCCATGGTAACAGTATTGTTCAGGAAGCATAAAAGCTAAAACCATTTAACGCTGAAGACATCCTACTTAACATCTCGTATTGTTCAAAAAGCCAGAGCTGTAGCTAGAAAAATATTCTAGAGCAAAAATTCATGGAACAACTGTCTCAACAATGACCAAAAACACAGAAGTCTGGAAAAATTAAAGCAAAACAGGCAGAAATATTAAATATATAAAGTTACAAGTTGAATATTAACGACATATATATAACTGAATTGTTTGCAGATGAGTTAAAAACTAGGTTACAAATTATGTACTTCTTACGAACTAAACATGAAAGAGAAATTGCATTAGATTTTAATACTAACAGTCGTTTGAATACAATGCCCTTTAACATTGATGGAACTTGAAAATGCCCTGAAATGCAATAAATCATCTTCCCCTGGTTGATCTAATCACTTACGAAATGTTACAATATCTAACTGATGAATTCAAAACATTTTCCTGCAGCTTTCAACAGAATCTGGGCTACATGTAATATCCCCCTCCTAAAGAGGCAATAGTCATCCCGATCTTGAAAGCAAGAAAAAACCCACCACGAGCTACAGGCCAAATAACCTCTTGCATGGCAAAAGTAAGCATGGTTAGTCGCAGACAATGTGGCTTCTCGAAAAGATGAACTGTTAGTCCATTGCCAAATGGGATTTAGGAAACACAGATCAACGACAGATCATTTGGTAACCCAATTGTCCTCAAATCTTTTCACGTAGACACCACGCATGTCTTTTCGATGTAGAAAAGCGTTCGACATGAGGAACTCGTACTACAGAAACAAGTGGGGTTTTAAAGGTAACCTGCCACAGGTTATATCAACGTTTTTGAAGCACGACATATACGAGTTCGAATAAACTTTTCCCTCGAAACCCTAGAGAATGGTATACCCATTCTACATTGAGTGTAACCTATTTGCCATTGCAATTAATTCATTAACGTCAATCTCACCCGACATCAATAAATACATGTACGTGGACGATCTAGCTATCCTTTTTCTACAATGGGTGAAATAAATGAAAATTGCAAAGGGATAGAGTATATGTCTGAACGCAAATTATTAAACTATCACCTGAGAAATTACTGTATTCACTTTTGCAAATTGAAAGCCGCATTTTGGACTGCTCACATTAAAACAAAATCATCTTATCAAAAAACGTTCTTAGGGCTCATACTTCCATTACCTGGAATAATCAACATGACAATTGCGCTGTAAAAACGTCAAATATCATCAGAGCTTTAGCTGGCTCTACATGGGGAGCAGATCCAGGTCCTTTATCTATAAATTACTTGCTATCTAAAATCGACTATGGGTGTAAGCAATATTCATCTCCAAGTGTATTAAAACCCTTAAACAAAAAATTCTATCAGGTTCTATGGGGCATTCTAACAACAGTGAAAGCTTATCTATCTTATACACTTCCCATATCGATACACCGTTACAGACTTCTAGCATATGGGGTAAAATAAAATCCCAAAAAGATAACTACAGTATCCTATTTTAAGGACAAGACTCTAAACTTAAGATTGCAAAATACATGGTACCATATAATGTCTGCACTACAACTTATGCAACAAAGCCTAACATTTAGATAGGACCCATGGAAATTCAACCATGGCTACTTCCTTATAAAGATACTTGTCGATCTATTAAAAAAGACAGCAATTACCATCAATATATCAAAAAAATTTAAAGAAATAACAGATATCGTAATTACGATAATATACACAGATGGATGTAAATCTAAGAGGTGTAAAATTCTGCACAAAGGACGACGCTCATACGGGTATAAGAGTATACATCCGTTATACAGCCGAAAATTATCAGGCATTACGTTACTTGAGATATTTAAACAACTGCTTATGAAATTGATAGCTCTCTTGGCCTTCAAATAAAAAAACCACTAGCTCAAGCAGTACTATCCACCATAAAAATTGGTATAAAATTATTTATGGGTTCCAAGCCACATAATATTAAAACGAAAAAGCAGACAAATCAGCACGCCACTGAGGAAGGACTTAACAAACAGGAAAGGTTAACATTAACCAAACAAATAGCCAATTTAAAGACAAACTAAAATTGGTTAACAACATAAATAAATCAACTACGACGCATTTAACAAGAAATGGAAAGCAATCTCAAGGAAAAATTGGTAATACACAGAATAAGAATTGGACAATGCAAAAAAACATTCATAATGACCAACCACCAGAATGTTTACATTATAAACGTTAACCATTCAACATTTAATCTATAAGATTTATTACGCTAAATATTTAAAAACGAAAAACAATCTAAAAACCAAACCAACTTGATACAATAAAAGCAAGACATCTATCATAAAAATATAACCGTAGAACACACTGTTAATGGAAAGGCCAATATAAGCGCTATAGACATAAAAAAAAAAAATATATATATAAATATAAATATAAATATAAATATAAATATAAATATAAAATAAAATAAAATAAATATAAATAATATAAATAAATAAATAAATAAATAATATAAATATAAATATAAATAATATAATATAAATAATATAAATAAATAAATAATATAAGTATAATATAAATAAATAAATAAATAATATAAATAATATAAATAAGTATAATATAATATAAATATAAAATATAAATATAAGTATAAATATAAGTATAAGTATAAGTATAAGTATAAGTATAAAATAAGTATAAGTATAAGTATAAGTATAAGTATAAGTATAAGTATAAGTATAGTTATAAGTATAAGTATAAATATAAATATAAGTATAAGTATAAATTATAAGTATAAATTATAAGTATAAGTATAAGTATAAGTATAAATTATAAGTATAAATTATAAATATAAAGTATAAATTATAAGTATAAATTATAAAATATAAATATAATATAAGTATATATAATTGTTGTGGGTGTGGTGTGGTGTATTGTGGTGTGGGTGTGATGTTGTTGTGGTGTATGTGATTGTGAATTGTGGTGTTAAATTAAATTGTGATGTAAGTATAAATGGTGTGGGTGTGGTGTATATAATTTATGGTGTGATGTGGTATAAATATGTGGTGTGGTGTGGTGTGGTGTGTGATATGTGGTGTGGTGTGGTGTGGTGTAAATATAAATGTAAATTGTGGTGTGGTGTGGGTGTGGTATAAATATGTGGTGTGGTGTGGTGTGGGTGTGTGTAACTGTGGTGTGGTGTGGTGTGGTGTGGTGTGGGTGTGGTGGTGTTGTGGTGTGGTGTGGTGTGGTGTGGTGTGGTGTGATAGTGTGGTGTGGTGTAAATCATATCATGGTGTATGATATATAATCATACATACATACATTACATATAAATATAAATATAAATATAAATATAAATATAAATATAATATAATATAATATAGATATAATATAGATATAGATATAATATAATAAATATAATATAATATATATAATATAGATATAATATAATATAATATAGATATAGATATAATATAGATATAATATAGATATAATATAGATATAATATAGATATAATATATAATATAGATATAGATATAATATAATATAATAGATATAATATAGATATGAATATAATATAATAATATAATATAGATATAGATATAATATAATATAATATAGATAAATATAGATATAGATATAGATATAAATATGAATATAGATAATATAATATAATATAGATATGAATATGAATATAATATAATATAATATGAATATGAATATAGATATAATATAAATATAGATATAAATATAAATATAAATATAATATAGATATAGATATAAATATAAAATATAAATATAAATAAATATAAATATAAATATATAAAATATATAAATATAATATAATATAATAATATAAATGTGGTGTGGTGTGGTGTGGTGTGAATATGTGGTGTGAATATAATATGGTGTGGGTGTGGTGTTTGGTGTGGTGTGGGTGTGGTGTGGTGTGGGTGTGGTGTGGTGTGGGTGTGGTGTGGTGTGGGTGTGGTGTGGTGTGGGTGTGGTGTGGTGGTGTAATTGTGTGTGGTGTGGTGTGGTGTGGTGTGGTGTGGGTGTGGGTGTGGTGTGGTGTGGGTGTGGTGTGGTGTGGTGTGGTGTGGTGTGGTGTGGTGTGGTGTGGTGTGGTGTGGTGTGGTGTGGTGTGGTGTGGTGTGTGTGGGTGTGGTGTGGTGTGGTGTGGTGTGGTGTGGTGTGGTGTGGGTGTGGGTGTGGTGTGGGTGTGGTGTGGTGTGGTGTGGTGTGGGTGTGGGTGTGGTGTGGTGTGGTGTATGGTGTGGGTGGGTATATGGGTGTGGTGTAAATATAAATATAAATATAAATATAAATATAAATATAAATATAAATATATAAATATAAATATAAATATAAATATAAATATAAATATAAATATAAATATAAATATAAATATAAATATAAATATAAATATAAATATAAATATAAATATAAATATAAATATAAATATAAATATAAATATAAATATAAATATAAATATAA